>LYUA01000308.1:761109-771246 GCA_002093875.1 Calopteryx splendens
TGGTACCCGAAAAATCACTCATCTTGCGTGAAGCTAAAGGGTCCAAAGGCATCACTCGGAATCGCACCCATCTCTGCCTACTGGCCAACCACGCCCCCTTCAGTGTAGAAATGAAAATTATTTTTGGAGTGCGAATGTCGAGTCTATGACATATAAGATGGAAATGACCCTGTAATTTGAATCAAAATGCACTGAACGAGAAGAATAGCTGTTCATTCCTAGGATTCTAAAATGTATCCAAACAGATGCAACAACTACTCCAGTTGGAAATCATAAATCATTTCAGAGTCATCTGGAATGGACCTAAGAGAGGTTCTGTCGCCCCTTCCTGTTTATGGACCAAGATTCGTTCAGGCAATCGTGCAACTAACCTACGATTTATCGTGCCCTAAGATAGACTTCGATGGCTAAATATTTTGAAGCAACTGAATGTAAAGTATAGGAATTCTAGTCGTTTAAAAGGATATTTTGGACCAAATTAACATGTTTCCCAAAAGAGAGAGTGAAATGAAGGTGAATTATTATTATGTTATTCCATCTTAGTGAAGTCGCCCATCTTGATCCGCCCCTGATCGCGGTACCAACTCAACCAAAATAAGGGATAATTTGCAAGTGCACTAACCCTCACCACACCACGTGTCCCTCGGGCACCTTTTGAATTCGAAAGAAGGGAAAAGTTGCCCCTCTACTTGACCTCGATTGCGAGGTGGAGAAACTACGTCGCCCGTGTGACAACGGGCTTCGTATGGCCTCCGCGCGGGCATTCCCTTGGCTCCGCGCTTTGAGATGAGCGAGCACGAACGCACGCTAAACGGTGGGGACGTTTTCGCGCGGGAAGACCCTTTCACCGAAACCGCGACACACATCTGCACGCACTCTCTAAAGGAGGACGGCTTTTACAACATGTGCGCCCGACGAACACTGGCCTCCTGTCCGTCAAGAAAATGGTGTGTTGCAGGTTGCCGGTATAGGTATTGGGAATGAGAACACCGAGACAGTTAATTAGTTACTGTTAGAATTAAACGTATAAAACAGAGGATTGAAATGAAGGGGGGAAAGATCTCGATTCCATTTCATGCCATCCAAAATTGTCACCTTAAATCCTGCGACCATGAAAGAATAACTTAATTAGGTCCTATAACAGTCTTGGAATACTGACAATTCACGCAGTGGCCCCTATTCATGATAAGATTTCTTTACGTCATCAGGGAATCGAGATATTTTGATTTTTCGATTTCGGCATACCTTTTTGCTTGCTTTTGCAGAAGACCCTTTCAACTGCAGCCAGCGACCTCCGGAGAGGAATGAGGTCCCTAATGATGTATTTTGTCGAGGATAAGCTGGGTACAGGCTAACCGAGTGTACGGGCTTTGCCTTCGTTCAAAATTAGAATTTCCAGTGCAATTTATAAGATGTGACGCAGTTAACTTCAAAAAAATATATCAACTAAGGGTGGCTCTGATATATTAGTATCTTTATTCATTGCTTATACTTCAGGAGCGACCCTCAATCGTATTAATTAACATCGAATGGATACGAGCAATATTGGGTCTAAATTATACTCATTTTTAGATTCCATGATACTCTGGAAGTTTTTCATTTTTACGGTAACAGTTCAAAAAATACCTTGGTGCTCATTTTCTCGAAGTAGATGATGAGGCAATTAGTACGAAGGGTGATGCACGAATGAACGACTGAACCAGAAAAGACTCGAAGAAACCGTTGGAAAGGTAACTAACCGTCTCATGTCCATGTGGGCATGTCGACACAATAAAGGCTTCTGGTCGAGGCCAACCGGCGAATTAGTGAAGGACATAGAAGAGACTATGATTCTCATCAAAGATACCTACTTTCTCTATTTTCTTGTTCTGTTGCTGGCGAGCAATTTTACAAATAAGCTGGCAGCAGGGAAAAATGACAATTACTTCATAATGGCACACAAAGAACATTGGAGCCGAGTCAGTTCCCTCAATTTTAATGCTAAAAAATGAGAGGAAATATAATTAAATCCAAGCCCTATCAAACTCCCCTAATAATATATGTCACTGAGGTCATAATTTGGTGGAATAATATCGCCAAAGTAATGTAGGCCTTTTTGAAAAACAATGAATTTTTCCACAGAACACGACCTAACCAGATTATATCGATATTCGTCGAAATCGATAGTGCTCTTCAACCAAATTTTATTTTGGAAAAATACAGTTTTACGTGGAACATTGCATCTCAGTGGTTAATACGTTCGGCTAGTGTCCGGAGGGTCCACGTTCATATCCCAATGCATTTGGACAACATCACCTAAAAGTTCAATCAGTGCGATGTTCTGGTTATTTCACGGTAAACCGAATGGTGGCATAGAAAAGGAACCGGTCCCTCTACCCTAAATGCGTAAATTTCACACGCAAATAGGACTTATTTCGGGCCGAGCTCTACCCTCACCTATCAAAACCAACCTTCAGCTTGATTAGTGTGGATTTAAGACTTTGTTTTACTAAATAACCCACGGGCGTATCGTGGTGTTTACCTAAGAATAACGTGGTTGAACACAAAATCTTGTGTAAATATTTGAATCCATAAAGTGAGAGGTGGCGTCAAGTTTGCTCAGTCACTAAAGCATCTTATACGCCGTTTACAAATGTAATTCAAAGTACTCATGCTGTTATTTCAACCTTATGGCATCCATTTTAAGAAAATGAAACCAAGATAATTTATTTTTAATGAAAAATTCATTAAAAATAAAATATCATATATAAATAAATCATTTTTAATGAAAACTTCATTTTACCCAGTGAGTGTTTCCAATCCAATCGATATTAAGTGATTCTAACCCTTTATCTTTTTATCTTTATTCAATATAAACCTCTTTATACAATATTAATTATTTTTTACGTGTATCGGGTTCCTAAACTTAAAGAGTAAATTTTGAACTAGCGAGAAGGACGCTTGAGAAGTTGCCCCGATCGATACTGATTTTTATATATGTATAACTGTTTTCCCCTCTTCTGTTCCCGTAATATCCAAGTTAAGTAAATCTCGGAGTTCCGGTATTCTTTCTGCATTTAAAAGAAAGCTGGCAAGTAGATTTAAGAAGAAACTCTGAGGAATAGTAATAAGAAATGATATTGAACCAAAAATAGCACGGAGATGAAAAAAGTATAATTGAAGTAATAAGCACTCATATCATGACCAAAAAGGCCGAAAAGTGCCATCATCGTTGATTAACATCCATAAGTATAAACATCGTAGGTAATTATATATATATTGCGAGTTAAAACTTGAACGTTTTCCTGAAGTTTTCTTGCAAAATCTTTCGTTCTTTTTACAAGTCGTAAGCTTGAGATACTTAAATAAAATTTAATCCTCGTGAATATGTTTATATGCCATCCATACTTCCACCCTGGAAGTACATTTCGTCAAAGAATCAACATTAATAAAGCTAATTGAGTTTTTCATGATTCTGAAGCGGATGCATATATTTCCACAATAAATAATTCAATGATAACCTAACACACACCTGAAAGAAAAGCAAATGTTTTGTGAGGAAGGGCTAGATCGAGAAAGATATGGGTGAATGTGGTCGAAGAGCATGTATGAAACGGTATAGTACTATGAATGTGATGGAGAAAAAAAGAAGCACGAAAGGAAAGCATGGAAGACATCAGTAAGAGAAAAGTTAGTTTCCTGAAATAAAATAAAGCCTTTTTACTTCGCCTATCCCGGAAGGGAACGGCCTGAAGGGCACGCAAAAAAGAGATAAGAGAGGATATGCAAATAATTCTATAGAAAAATTGATTTATATCGTACTTAAAACTTTATTTGCTTGGATAAAAACTCCAATGTTTAGATAACTTAGGATTCGTTTACTCCTATTCTTATACAATCAGTTTCCTATGCAAAGAAGTTATAATATATTATATTAAACACAAATCTTTCAAATTCATTAAATCCTCATCAGAGAGGAAAAGGGATACTCAGTTTAGATTCCTTTCAAAGTCTTTTTGGACTCTTGTTTACTGTACCCAAGTCTTCAATTAGACTCTAGTTTATATAAGTACGCTAGCTTTGGGCAATAAATATTAAATCACAGTCAGTCTTAAAACTGCCATAAGTAGATTTCATTCATTTCTAACAGCTAATTAAGTAAACAAAACTAGAGTTAGTAATGAATTCGAAAATATTCCTCTTACCTCTATCATTCATGGGGTGGCTTCTCCCTTCGTAGCCTGCGGCCGATGGAATCCTGTCCGTTAACTAACTGCGACCCAACTTATCCAGTTTTTTGTGGAGAAAGTTTCCAGGCAGAATCTATTTCTCTTCCGCCACTCTGAAAAAAATTAATGGGTACTTTTGAGGCAACGTCTACTTGGAGTTGTTCCATTGCACATACTGATAAATTAAAACATTAAATGCATGCATTCTCGTGAAAGTCAGAAGCGTAGTGAGTAGTAATAGCAATATATGTACTTTTCTCTCGGAGTCGAGCTGAATAAGCAAAAACTTAATATAATTTATGTTTTTGCTTATACCTCTTAAACCAGCAATCCAGAAACCTCTCCATTTGCCTATGGCTACGAAAGATATACGGCCTTCCAGTATAGTGCGGTAATTGAAAACTAGCTTATTACTGAACACTCCTTCCTTCGAAAATTTAAATAAATATCTATCATTTTGTCGTATACCTGTTATATTTTAGGATAAGACAGCAAATAAATTTGCAGTCGCTGGAAATAAAAGGAGTTCATGAAGTCATTAGGAAAACGGTGGTTTTCTTTTATATTATTGCTAATGGACCTAGATCCAGCTTTGCCTTTTTAAGATTTCTTTGGTGACAAAATTATAACATCTGTTCATGTTGAAAGTTGTACGAAGTAGGATATGGATTTAATTTATTTTTTCCGGGCTGTGGCCAGTAAGAGGAATGGAAATGACCCTTCCCACTCTGTATACTTACACATATGCACTGTGGGCACTGGAGAGTTCGTTGATCGCCCTTAAACGGTTACCTCATTGAGATTCACGCGATGCTCGGCTGACACACATTTGGAGGGCGGGAGTCCCTTTCGGGGCGGGGGCGCACGGAATATTCGAAGCAATTGCGACCGACACGCGCGTTCCACTTCCACACGAGACGGACGCTATGGACACGCGACCAATGAGAGGCCGCATGGATGCGTTTATTCGAAGGGCGACGCCTGTAGGGTTAACAAAGGGGTAAAATCGGGGCGGGGAAGGGGAGGGGGAAGCAGGGGGGGGCGGGGACTATGCTGATGGATGGGGTGCCAAGGACAAACCCTAAAGTTTCATCCTTGGTGGTGACTAATGGGTTTGACTCGCGTATTTACATAGCATCGATCGGTGGCTGTTATGTAAACATGTGAATTAAAGTCATAATCCAGAATTTAACGATTGGAGGATCATAGTAAATATAGAAACAGCACATCACTAGAGCTATTATCACGTCACCGTAGTGATAGCCAAATTCAAACAGGTGGACGAATCCATCAAACAGAGAAGTTATTTATGACATCTGAAACTAGCAGAGCATCGTAATAATTAAAATGACGTTCATGAACATTTTGTGTCAAACGGTAACCAAATTTTGATATTGATACGTTTGCGGGAATCCGAAAATTTTGTTAACACGTTAGAAAGGAATTAATTTAATGTGGTTGTTGGCTCTTTCTCGGGGTGTTCTTTTACATCACGGGATGAAATAGGCAGAAAACTGAGGCATTAGAAAACAACGGCAAACCTAAGAAACCACAAAGTCCTCTATAGGGAGAAAACCTGCTGAAATGTCAGGAAATATATATAAGAGAATGGGATGAAGGAATATTATTGTGTATTTCATAAAGGAATTTTATCTTCTCCGTAGCGCCTTTCTAGGGGGCAATTTTTCAAGATAAGATAGGGTATCCGTGTGAGAAATTCCTTTGTAATGCCGAAGAATTTTCAATTTTAACAGATTCTATCTCTTAAAATTTTCGTTAAATGAATTTCGAAATCTAAAGAAAGATGCCCTTATTTCAGTACACCTCTCTAAACTGTACCGCTGCTGTTAAAGTTTGACGTTCCACGTAATCGAATTACTGCCTGCATCAAATTTGTCACAATGAGCGATCGAAGGAAGGAAACCAACCTGAAAACATCATTAGCGAGAAAATAGCTCGAACCGAGAGGCTTCGGTTGGAATTGCGGGTAGGATAATCTGCAATGAATCAATCGGAAACTCAGCTAGTGAGTGCTACCGCCGATTCTGTGTTATTTCATTTCAAATGATTAGCTGCGAACAATATTTTTTGTACTCGTCTTCATGAGTTTCGAGCTGTTCTCATCGAGCAGACTCATACGTACTTTTCCAAAAAATACGCCATCAGTCGTGGGATGGTGCCATTGATTTTTCGTGCATGATCATCGGGCGTGACAAAGGGGACAGGGAGGTCACCCCGGTCACGAGCCCGGTGTCGGGGAGCATTGCCCTCCTTGCCCCATACACGCTCGCTAGCTCGCAGTACGTTCTTGTGAAATCCAACTTATTAAGGGGCAATGGATTCCAGGCGATACCTGTTGAACGCATACATCCGGTCCCTCTATTATGCGGGGCATTCCTTCGCAGAAGGAGCCGTCGGATGCGAATCCGTGTTACATGAATCCATTGTTATACGGGGGAATGAACGGGCTCCCCCCATCGATTGCCCTGCCCCCTTAGGGCGTTTCGAAACCTGCCTCCCGACGAAGACTGAAAAAAAACAACGAGCAGGTGATGTTAAACGGAGTGCACAAAAACACTGAAAATTTTACAGGAAAAGCGCAAGAACGCTATCCAAACAATCCGGTAACGCTAAGTGTCTGTATTTAGAGCTCAGTTAGCAACTAGCTAGATCTGATGCGTCGGTTTCCACGACTGAGTATGTGGTGCTTGAATAAATACACTTTCCTTCCCCACACACCAATTTGTTGGGTGACGTTCTGCTTATAGTGAAGTAAAAAAAACTGAAATATGAAAATATTTCACAATAATTGTTTGACAAGAGGTCACACTTTTGCCATCTTAGATCTGTACATACCATTTCCACTATTATGTCATTGTTTATTATTCATTTGCTATATCATTCGTCATGATCTAGATTATTTTTATTTAAAAAATTTTATAAGACTCAAGCGGGTATCATTAAAATTTGGAGTATGTATTAAACTAAATTTAGGGTGATATAACAACATTTTCGTATTTTAAAGAAATTAGGTAGTCGAGTTATAAAAATTTGGATGAAAGAATTCCATAACATCATCAACCGCCATTTACACCATTATACCACTTTTGACTATCAAATTTTGCACGAAACCACATTAAGATATGCTGGAATTGTAATTTAAAAGCCGATCAGAATGTGTTTAAAGAAAAGATAAGACATTAAGGTTTATGGCTTTACCCGATTGTTCAGGAGAAAATAAATTTCTTTCGGTGGAAATCGATCGAAATTTATATTTCAATATTACATGTTCAAATAGAGACGATTTGAGATCCATTTCGAAGGCTAAAAAACTAAAATTCTTCAGAAGAATAGAGTATCCACGAGAGAGAACACTGACTAATAGCAACTATTTCTCTCGTTGAGCACGGCCCATTTTTTTCTCCATAGTGAGCTGAACCGAAGCTCTCCATAGGAGTCGGACCAAATATATTAAATAAAATTGCTGTTAGACCTCATACATACACCCATTTTGTTAATGAATCCCAGAAGTTAACAAAAACCTTAGATATTGAATCTGGAGACATTATAATACGTTTTAATTATTCCATTATTTTAGATGAAGATACGCCAAAATATATTTGTTTAATATCTGACCTCACCAACGTAAATACGAAAAGTGACAAGAAATGTGAAAAATCCTATTACCAATAAATACGACGGAGAAATCCAGCGGTAATACTGAATCGGTGGTTGGTATGATAACTTTCCACGCTGGGATTATGGCTTCGGTTCTTCTGAGCCTTGCGCACGGTTTACGGAGACACTCTAGACCTTAATTGCGCGTCGTGGGAGGAACACTTCCTATGCAGAAGATTGCCTGCTGAATGATTCTGTTGTGCACTCATCGCTCAGTAAGGACGTGCCCATTGCCGCTTCTCAGTATAAGGCCAACTCAAGACGCAGTTGATTCTCTCCACTCTACAAGGCTTGTCCCAATTGTCCACCCAGCACGAATATAGCATGCCTACAATCTCTGAAGACGCGTATTTATATTTGTTTTGTGAAAATATTCTTTTGATATGTTTATAATCCTCGACAAAATGCACACAGGAAGCAATAATGATGAATATCTAGGAAACAAAAATTGCAACACCTAAACCATGCGTGTGATGAGCTTTTTGCATTGGATTTATGAACGTGGACAAATCTAACGACGATTCTGCCGTAATAATTGGAGTTTTAAACTTCATAAAATCGATTAGGTTATCTTAGTGATTCATTGTTGCCTATTGCGTACTATGGTAAAAGGAACATGCGTCGATATGTTAAATTTTTATTATTTTTTACCATTGACATAGTCGATTACAATATTTATTCAAACAAGCAATTTTACTTTGGCTTATTCTTGAAATACGTCTACGCAGCAGTAAATTAATGACGCTAATAATTCTCACTACTCACGCGGAAAAAACATACATTCACTAACAGAAGGCAGCGTCCTGGGGCAAGAGGGCTTCCCTATACTTGTCCTTGGCATGCAGTCGGCCCCCTCCAAGCTATTTGTTAAGCTTCACGCAAATTAGGTTTATCACCCCTCTTATCGTGGTTGGAGAGCATTGCTGGTGAGGGAAATGAAGCCTCTGCCATGGCTTGACTCAATATGCAAGCCGCCGCGAGTAGCTCACGTGAGCCCTTTCAGTGGCAGAAGATGCCTTCTCATTCGGGAGAGTAAAAGGACGGACGTGGCCAAACGAAGCACGCACGCGTTTGAACGGCGTTGCGCTGCGGTGATTGAGGTGAGCAGGGCGTGATTTAAGGGGCGCCTTTATTTCCAACGACGCGTCGGTCGCACCAATCGAGAAAGGGGAGTGGGCCCCCCTCCCCTTCTCGAGCCACAGGTGCGCTAGCGGCCAATGGAATTCACCCTCGCTCATCCTTATTACCCTTTTAACCTAAAAATAAAATAAATACAGCGAAACGAAACAAAAGCTCCCTCCCTAACCTTTCATGTGGGGTTACTGGCCCATGCATTAAGCGAAGGCGACTGGTACTTCCATTAAAAAAAAAAACAAGCCATCACCTCGGAGGCTCTAACCTCTACATTTATCCGAGCGATCTTTTCCTACAGCACCATCTTCTCTCTTACAGTTTCTAGCATGTGAATTCTCACTTAGCGCCGCTCGCGAAGTTGAAATGTGGTTGAAGTCATTAGCATCTATCGAGAGACGGTTTCTACAGTAATTTTTGTTTTTCGCACGAGCATGGGCACTAACGCACGCTCTTTCGATCGGTGATATCCGCGAGGACCTCCTCACCCCGAGCCTCTGGATGGTTATAGGGCGCTGCAGCACCGGTTCAAAGACGTATCGGCTAAATTCTTAATGAAAAGGATGAAAAGCACAATTTTTTGTGAGAATTGGTAGGCTTCAATTATTCAGGTTTTGTTTACTTCGTCCTCTGCGCCCGATGTATTTATTTATTTCATTTTTGAACATTCCGTGCCATCTACTGCATTTCTTCCTAGTGATCCGTGGAAGTGAAATATTCCCTTAAAAGTAATTTAGAAATTGAACTCCCGTGATTTTTATGCAAAATAATTGTAATTAATAAGAATCCTATTCATTGCTGATTAGTTGCAAGAAATGTAACAAACTCGTGAAGAAAAGCTCTTGGTATTCCGTACATTTGAAAAATAATAAAATTTGGCCATTTATGTAGCTACTAAACTTACTGAAAATATTTCATATCCAGGATCATCCAAATTTTACGACGTAATTCCTGATCCAATAATGAAGGATATTTAATGTGGATTATTTATGTGAGCTGCACGACCCTAGGTATCTCCATGGTGCTTTCGCCTTTCTTGCTGCCTTCAATAACCGCATCTGTATCTTTAGAAACAGAAACAGGCTTAAGCAGAGACAACACCATAAACTTCCATGAATAA
>LYUA01000308.1:791173-801516 GCA_002093875.1 Calopteryx splendens
CCCGAAAAATGGCACACAGCTTGAGTGAAGCTGAGGGTGCCAAGAGGCATCACTCGAAATTGAACCCAGGGCCTCCAGTTAGTAGCTCTGCACCCTACCCACTGGACTACTGTGCCCCATTCCTGGTCCTAATATACAGAGGATAAATGACAACACTTCCCCCAGAGTACACACCTTTTCTTTGCCATTTATCAATAATTAGAATATTTTTCTAAAACTTCTTTCAAATGTTTTAGATAGAACTAACTATGGACACTTAAGGTTTTTTAAAACCTAAACATTATATTTGAAAAAGTTACTTATGATAATGGTATGACATGAATAAGGTGTGATACCTGGTGCCTAAAAATGCATATTCTGTACTAGTACCATATTTATCGGCGTATAACAAACATTTTTCCCTAAAATTTACGGCTGCAATTCCACCTGCAAATTCTGTTATACATGCACATTTTTTTATTTATACTTAATTAAGTATATAAGAACATTAATTTTTATTTCAATTTAAAATGCATTTCATTCAAAACTTTATAAAATTAGGGTGCAGGTTATATGCACCCATAAATTTGGTAATTTTAATGTAAACATAATTTGTAAAATCTAGTATTGCATATGAGGTGAATCTATAGCTCATACATAAACTCCTGAACTGATTAAGACCTGGATATTCAGTTTTCATTCATAGAAATATTTCTGTTTGTAGGAGTAGTTAATTCTACTGTTACCTAATTATGTCAAAATGAAATGTTCATAAAATAACAGGGTAATAGGTATCTACACAGTGGAATCTATAATGACATTTCAGTCTGTAAGATGTTATTCCCCTTCCAACTTACTTGGTCTCCTATTCCAGGGGATGATTGGTAAAACAATTGTTGTAAGTATGTACATTTTACAAAGGACAATAGAGAATGCCAATGGTTTGTTTGTCTCATTGTCATTATATTTCCTTGACCTTAAGTTGATATGAAGCAGAAAGTCCTAACCAGCTGGATGAATCCTGGATATGAGGAATAGAGAGGGGTCTTTTAATCCCTTGAAGGGTTGTTATGCAAAAAATTTACCATCAAACATGGAATTTATTACCCTATTAGTTGTGCTAATCAAAATTGGTGACTAAGCCTTTGTAACTCCTTAAAAAATCCATTGATGGATATTTAAATTGGGCAGTGGAATTTTTAAGAAAGAGACAATTTATATGGGTGATTACATGTTTATAAAGGTTAATTTTCGACAAAACGGCCTTTACCCATACTTTCAGGAATAGAAATTGGGTAACTTCCCAATCTGCCGCTATGCTTCTCATATCAGTGCAAAGGTCCTAAGGACACACAGAAATGATGAAATAAGAGGTCTTCTGGGTCACAATCAATACATACTTGAAAGGATTTAAGGACTTGATTGAATAATTTTTAATTATACATACCATGATTAAAAAACATAGCTAGTCTAAGATTCTAGCATCACTAAATAAATCAATGCTTTCTTTTCAATAATGGTTGACAAAAGGATTATGGGTAAGGCTTAAGGTTTGTTGAGGACATAGTTTCAATTGCAACCACTTAAAAAGAAAGATTCCTTATAATTAATCTGATATGCATAATACCACCTTGACAATTATGATAATGAACAATCATAAACAGCAAAATTATCACATGGGATTCCCTACTATTAACTTATAAATGACAATAAACAGGTAGAAAGTGCAATGGACTATGGGAAGATCTCTAGTCTACGATAGTACCTACATGAAACAAGTTCATTAACTATCAAATCTGACACAATATGAAAAAATCAAAGTTAATCAAAATTCAAAATAAAATAATACAATGAAATGAAAGTAATAAAAAATAGAGAACCAACAAGTAATGTACTTATTGATTACCAATTGAATTACCGATTGGCCAGGTTGGTGAAGGTGCTGTACATTGGTTGGGAGAGCAATTCCATGCCCATTCTCCCTAGTGTATAAAATGAACTAATATCTTAATCCTGTACCACTGATTTTGTTGGTTTAAAAAAATGTTGATCTGGAGCAACATCACTCAGCTGAGAAAATATTTCTTCCATACTAACAAAAAAAGCAAAAATACAAGATATAACAGGGCAAGTTGATTCTGACTCTATAATAACCATCATAGACAGCAGATACCTATTTGCAGAACTATGAATTGATTCCTACCTAATATGCAAGTTTTTGCAGTAGAACAAATCATTTCTAGTTGGAATTTATTTGTGAGGATTCATTTTGATTTATCTTGTTGATTCATTTTTGTCCCAGAAGTTTTTTCTAAAATTTCTTCAGAATACTTCAATGCAGCATCAAACTAAGCTGACACATACTGGAAACCTGTATTAACCAAGCAAGTAATGGTAATTTTAAAGTACTAATTAGGTGAATTTGGATTTTATTACATCTAAATTCGGCGAAGAAACATTTTTTTACCTAAATGCTAATTCAATTGAAAAACGACATGAATATGAAAATAATTCATTCTCGTCAGTCTTTCAGAATTATTCAGAATCAGTCAGAATATTTGAAAATTGCACTATATAGTTTAATAACGACGCGCGAGCCATCATTAGGTACTAGCTATAAAAGCCAATTAGCCATTCTTATGCCTCATCAAGTCGTAACGATCGTAGTCATTTTTTTCTCTTTCGAAGAATTGGATAATATTTTTAATTATTCATTATACATTCACCACGTCAAACCCGAAGCTGTGAATCTTATCCTTAGGTACTTGTTTAAAAATGGAAAGCACGATAATGCGAATACTCATAGAAATTCAAATGTATTCCAAATGGTGTTTTTAAATATTAAAACAAAGAGACTGTTCAAGTTTGAGCTGGAAAGCAAAAGCTTATCTTGCTACTAACGAGCAAGGCCAATCTATTGAAGATCTGACAATTATTCGAAATGGGAATTTTCCTAACGTTTCCACAAACCAATGAAACTTGAATATAAAATATGAAGAGTGAAATATTGCTCATCTTTTACTGAAATTATTATGTCACCATACTTGAGGAAAGTATTTGTCATTAAAAATTAATTATATCCCATAAATCTGCAGAAATTATTTAATATAAATAAGTATTCCAAAACTAGTGTTTACAAGCATATGCTACTGACTGCATTATGTTTTTGATCTAACCAGATAGACGCCATGGCACATATAGACTAACTAATCTTATTGAACTTTTAATACCTCATGAAAATGGGTTTTTATCCATCGATCACGATGGGTTCTCCTTGCAGTGAATGTAAATGTGAACCACGTCATGTTAACCATACGACAACACGACTAACATCGATAAATTAAAATGTTCAGCGGGTTTATTTGAACTGGGAAGAACTCTGCAACTCCGATGTCAGTGCTTCAGAGTTTTAAGAAAGCTTCATAGATGGCGGGAGCTCTACTTCCCCTATAAAACACTTTCAAACTACTCCTACGAAGTTCTTCAGCCAATCGCAAAGTTCTCACCGAAGTTGTTCGGCCAATGGAATCGCACTGTTTCTTAGCATTCCATAAAGGAAGGAGCCGAATTGTAATGGCATCGTGAGCTCCGGTTGTGTATCATTCAAGTGCTGTGCAGTGAAACTCGTATGTGACATACCATTGTGGTCTCCTCAACATGAAAACTGCGTAACCTAAGTGTTGGGGGAGGCTGCCTTTTATTCATTATTGGTGAGTGTTGTGCATTCTTCTCTACTATAATGCGACCAATTTGTGTTCCATGGTATTATTTTTCGGACGGCTTTTTCTCATAGGCCTTTCTTATGGCACGCATTTAAAATGAAATCTCTCTCTCATCAATCTTACTGGCCTCATGACTCTAATGTTCCCCCTTAATATAAATTAAGTTTTTATTTCCCAAGTGTTTCCCTAAATTGTGGAATGAAAGAGCATGAGGAGACCTCCGTGCTTGCTTTAGGTCTTAACATACAGAAGCGCGGTAATGTTGTTTTGGTCCGTCTGTATGGATGCTTGTTTTTTTGGCGCTTAACTTCTTTTTATTATCGTTGTGATCTTCCTATATTATTTAACCACTCCGCCTATTGTTCGTTGAAGTTTTCAGGGGCTTTTCTACCTGTTATTACTTACGTGTCTGGGTTTGAAATAAATAAATAGTAGATGACAAGGTTACATTGTATTGGGAATGTATTTTACTAGACCCTAAGTATATAGCAATTTATAATCCATTTCACGTACTCGTTACCTAAGGGAATGTATTACTTCAGAAGGAAATTAATGAAAATACATTTACCGCGAGTTGGGATTCGGGTTGTTATTGCACCTGTGGCCTCTTCAGTTAGTGTCAGATGATGAACAAGCTTTAAGTTTTTCTGTACTACGCACGTTGCATGGTAAATTAATGTTGATCGCGTGACGAATCGGAGTAGGAAAACAATTACAAGAATGTTGGACGACAGATATTAGTAATTTATACCTCGTGGATCCTATTTCAGATTCAGGCTGTTAGGGTCAAGGTTGGTTATGTTTCCATCTATAGAAGGAAACAATTCGCTGATTCACCTGTCTGAGACGGAAACTTTAAATTTAGCGGGTACCTGCGTATACTCTCAGCACAGTCGATGTGACGTTATCATCTGGAAGTGGATTTCTGCAGTTTAAATTGGATGTCACTCAGGCGCGTTGTCGTGGAATATTTTTAGATCGCGTCTATAAGAGTTACTTCTGGTAAGATGTCGAGAGAGAAGTGGAGAAGGACTAGAACTCGGTGAATAAACTCTGTGAATAACATTAATTATATGTAAGTTATTTCACACGGCTCAGTCGACATTAACATTGGCAAACAGCGCCAAGGCCTGGGGTCCGTTTAAGCTAAGACTTATGTTACAAGTCCTTGTAGTCAGACTATACAGAGCCATGTGCAGACAATAGCTCCGTTGCAACGCTTATCGTTAAATTTCCGTTGCTTAGAATATTTGACAACATTATGATTTTTCTTGTTCCTAAAACTATAAAATACGATTTTAAAGGTTAAAAAAGGCGATTTAACTCATTTTAAAATATCCTATTTATATCGTATTACATAATTACAGTACCATTCATTTTCATATAATTAAAAATGAATGCTCTAACATATTATTAGCTATATTGATTTCGAAGGAAAATGTACGGAAAGTAGGTATGAAAGAATAGGCCTCAACAATTCAGTTAACTGCCAAGATACCTTTTGGTATAGGCGCATGCCTTTAAAAGATCGTGTTTATATTCACTTTTCATTTTTTCATTCCTGAAGATCAATTCCTCTGAAGCTGGTTACTACTTGAAGAATTGGTGCAACTGACAGATTTTTTCAGTTGTGGTATACTTTTTGTGTCACCTTTGTTATATTTCTCATATTTTACCTTGAAATAGGACGTTGTAAAAATGTTTTACGCATCTCGAGAACCACCCATCTCTCCCAGTATAAGGTTTTTATGAGATGGAGGTGTACATTATTCCTACAGCACATTAAAATCTCAGAATCGAGTGCATTAGTGGCTACTCCAACAATAACCTACCCTTTTTACCTGGAAATACCTTGTGTTAGTTTTCTCTTTGCGTCAGCTCCGCCCAAGGAATTGTAAGATGGGAGTGAAAGGAAAATAAATATAAGTTGCCATGTCTGTTTTTCCGATTCTCATTAGGAAGCCTTGAACTCTAGCGGACAACTAACCACCTGGGTTCAACCACCACGGACAAAACCCCCCTTTTTCACAAATGGTTTCCTTTGATAAAAGTTACCGCCCCTCTATAACGATTATACGACCAGTCATTGCACGAGGATGTCTTGCCCTGCGGCATTTGCCTTACGTGTTTATCATTTGAAGCCGGCCCTGCTTATGCCCCCCTTTGCTTAGCCCAAATCTCTTGCTCGCCTCCCGCACATTCATGTTGCTCACGTCAGATATTTGCCTCTTGCACTTGGAACACTTCGGAAAAAGATTCCCTTCGGCAAGAGTAGCATCAGTTGATACGCAGAACGAAAATATGAGGGAGGTTAACATTTAGTTTCGTGCCACGAAAAAAATTTCGGAGATGATAGTACGGTTTCATTAATGGTAACTTTAGAATATGAACACGGTCGTGGAAAAGAATAATAGAGGGCTTGTGTGAAAAAAATGCTAAATATGCATAGTCGTAAAATATTTTTTTATCGAAAGAGTTATATTGCCCCCCTTCATGGTGTTTATGAACTTGGTTCAGCCAATGCAACAGCATATTCGTAGCCCTATGTCCACAATAAGTCCATATTCTAAATGAACTACATTTCCCAACATGCTTATTTAATGTTATTATCGTATCTTTGAGATGGAAGTGACAAGGAATATGTACTTGCAATTACTCGAATGAACTGATTGAGCCCGTTTGACATGGAATTTACCCGTTTCGAATGTGCTCAGGCCTCTTTGAGTCTATATGGAGTCAGTATGGAACGCCAATTCTTCAGAATACTCCGCTAGTCTGTGACGGGCAAAGTTATTCACTATCTAGCAAATTGTGCAGATTCGAGTCGTTCATGTGTGCGGAAATGACCTTGAGGATTTTTTTTTCAATGCAATTGGGAGAGCACTGGTTGATCAATGCACTAGCATTACTTTGAAAATTCGAAAATCCACAGTTAAATTTTTGTCGAAAAAACTGAATTACATCTTCGCATACTCAAATGGCGAGATCGAAACGAAATATACGCTTGGTTCCATGAGACTCTTGGAAAGGTTTTATTTAGAAACTTTTATGGCGTAAAATCACTTTGTGATTACTATATAAATCAAACTACGTACGTATAAATACAGAGATACATCTTTCTAACAGATTTGTAGGAATATATGGTCGATTCGATTAAGGATAAAAGATAAAATCGATAACGTCTTGATTTACTCTAATTTTAGTTTGAATCGAAATAGGTATAGGTTTAAATCTAAATACAAAACATTTATAATCTTATGGATATGGCACTTAACGCAAGGGTGTCGATATATATCAAGCAGTCAAACTATATCCTAGAGTAATTTGTAAGGATCCAACGTAGTCTTGGTATGTGCGTCTCCTCGGTTGAAGTCTAGGGATCCGCCAGTGCCTGGTAATTTAACTAATTAATTGCAGGTAACGTTCAAGTAGATACCTCAGCTTTCAAATCTCCATTCACGTCTCTAAAAATTATAAAATCAATTCTATTTCATTGCATGTATTTTTTTAAATTACGAAAATAAGGCTATTTTTTCCTTAGTGTTTTGCAGTTAAAATTTTCTTACGATTTTTGTTGCAAAAACTATTAAATAATGTTAGTCGGGTAGAATTTTTTTTCCTCATCGAAACCCTGATTCACTTAAGGCATAGCAACATGGGTTATGTGTGTATAGATCCTATTGCACAAATTGGGTTCTAATGGACTTTTACGTACGAATTAGGATTTTTTAAATGATTGATAAGATATGCCCATATTATTCCAGTGAACGTGGACGCCGTTTTTACGCAATTCTCGGAATGGAATAGGTTTTAACCTAGCAATCTGAGCTGTAATTCTGTCTCTTCATCATACAAGTGATCTGAGGTAGTTTTATATTTAGTTTGCGATTGATTTTAGAGGATTTTTCATATTTATTTGCATCTTTGAAAAACGGACACCTGGCGTTCCAACCCCATTTAGAGTATGAATTTCGATTTGAACGGAATTGAGGCTTTTTTTTCAAATTCTTGTGGAGGTCTTTTGTGGTGGACACGAATCGTATGAACACGAATGAATAGCAAATAAAAATTGGAGAGTACTTGAAAGTATTCATTTTTTGAAATGGTCATGATGAACCAGATACAACCAGAATTGAGTTTTCCATCGGAGTATGCGCATACTTTCTCTGCGCTTTTGAGACACTGCTTCACATCGCGGTCATTCTTCAGATTCCGTTCGAAGTGCGCATCCTGCATCACAAAAAACGTTTGGAATGCGACTCTTGGGGGGAATATCGGTGAACTGGAATTGAGGTTTAATTCGATATTTCAATCCTATTTCCAAAGTGTTTTACTTTTGTTTCTCGAATTCCAGAGATCATTATTGATAAAAAAAAAGCTTTCTCGGTGAAATATCCAAACAATGTTATCACGTGACAGTCGGATGTTCATTACTTTTTAATCCAATTGGAGGACGCACTGCCAGGGATTAGTTAATTTGTGTGTAGCATAGAAACTCTTAGAAGATCTCTCTTAGAAGTTGATTTTAAACCAAGGCATTGGAACCAAAGCTGATGGGACTTCAGAGGACGATAATTTCCTAGTTAATTTACATAGTTTAGGGATCCTTCAACTTTTTCGGCGTGACTATCGTCAATGTATATCTGCATCCACTTCGTATTCGCCTTATATAACATTATAAAATAAATAATAGAAAATTATTTAGCAAACATGTTCAGATTAATGGAAAGAACACATTACTGCAATAAAATAACGTATCTTATCGAGTGATTCTAAACCCCAGGTAACTAGGGTGCGAAATGATATGATAATTTTCAGAGAAAATAAAAATTCCACAAATAGGCGAGTTATGTGAGAATCATGCATATGTTTTTTCAATATAAATTTCAATTTTTTACCAGGCTTTCACATAATGGTAATGGTTATTATGTATTCATATTTCTTCAAGCGTGCAACGTAAATAATTCATATAGAGGCATGCCTTTGAGAATTCGAATTTTCATCTACTGTCATTTGTTGTCCAGACCTGCAAACCCGGATGCTGACTCATAGTCCGGTGAGTACGGGTTCGTTTCCGAGTGTTCCGTAGGTCTATTCTGGGTAGATGTTGGATGATTTTACAACCGCGGGTGTACGATATACGGTTAATAAATCCTTTCGATAGCTAATGTCGAAGAGTCTACACACTCTCTGCAATTTGAACTACATGTTTCTGTGTTGGGCCCGATTAGCCCCTTCCAGTTTATAACTATGGCATAAGAAATAACAAATAACTAATGACCAACGAAAAATCTTGGAGTTTTTACGATGTCTTGCCTATATCTTGATTATTTTGTGGCCAAATCGTACTCCGTTATCGTATTGGTCTATACTCTTTATTATGACCAGATCTCCATTTCACACAATTTCAGTTGCGTTTCATTTCCTATTGAAGTAAAAATTCCACTCCCTTAGGCCCAAGTATAGGATTGGTTCTGGCGCTGAAACTTTACTAGGGCTATAGTTCGAACATAGTCCATTATCATAGCAAACCGTCTGAAGTTAGTGGGAGTTGATTCCGGCATTATTCTAGTTTATAGTTTTTTCATAAGTTGCAAAGGTTCATTCAAATATTAATTTAGAATAAAAATGTCGTTTTCAATTATTCCCTTCCTTACAATCATATTTTTATTATATATATCTATATGTATTATCTATACGTATAGATTTCTAGTTATTTAGTAGTTTTTGCTTAGTGTCATTTTCATTCCATTCTGTTATGGTGTATTAGCGTGTGACAGCACGAATTTTCTTTCTCTAAAAATTTGATTTGAAAAGGGATTACAAAAATGTTATATCAGGCTTAAGTACAATCTTTAGTGGGTTAATGTAAATAATCTATCAATAATATAATGATGAAAACTGGTGACTTATCGGCTATTAAGTTAATTGATGAAAAATCCTAATGCCAGTATGTGGTTCACTACATATTCCACAGCCTCCTAACCGCCGATGATCAGCTAGCTGACCGAAATAACTGTATCGGAGCTGTTTCAAAAACCACATATTGGCTTTCGGTTTTTATCGGTAATATGATGGAATTAACATGCTTCTTCAGTATTTTTGGAAATTGATTAGCCCATAGGAAAGCAATTGGAGATTTTTAGAAGATCACTACTAAGTTCAAATTATATACATATTTCATAGAGTTCAAAGAATTAGTATTCTAACAAAATCTTAAATCTGGACAATGACATTGGCCTTATATGACTAATAAATTAAAATATAAGTTTATAATTTTATTTTAAGCTTAATTGGCCTATTTTCAGTTAAAATGTTATATTTTTTGGAAAAGTATTCGGTAAGTCATACTTAAAACGTTGAATTGATCTCTTTTCCTGAATAGTGAAAAAGTAGATATTGAACTTATCAACACGGTTTTTAGTGGACTACCTTTCCCGGCAAAACCTACTTATTTTTTAGTAGTCTATGCTCTTAGTTTAAACCATCCCATATAGATCATTTAAGGCTTTTTTTGTGGAATCATTAATTAAAATGAAATGTGCCTTTATAATTTTCCACTCAGCAGTTTGACATAGACCATGGTTTCAACAGATAACTGTCATTTCGACTTGTAAATTTACACTAGTCTGTTGAAATCAT
>LYUA01000308.1:902193-913732 GCA_002093875.1 Calopteryx splendens
TTTCTGTTTTACGTCCTTCTTTATTTGTCCTATATACTTGTCCCTTGATCTTCCTTGCTGGGCCTTCCCTTCAATTTTCCCTTCTTTAGAATCACATATCTCATAGAAATTAATAAATAAAATCACTATTGTCTGTCTGTCATGCCTGTTTCAGGAACTTTGAGTCATGCTAGAAAATTGAAATTTGGTAGCAGGGAGCTTTGGTCAAAACTGACCGAAAAATAGTAAAATGTATGGTTTTTTTAAAATTTATATTTGTTGTTTTTACCCTAATTGGTAAAATTTCATTCCATAAGAAAAGTCCGAACTAAGTGCAGAGGTTTCCTTTTTTTGGATTTTTAAATAACTTTCATTCATAATAATATTTGAGGGATAAACTATTTGAAAGCTTAAGGTTTTTAGGTGCTAATTCCTTACCATCTGTCTGTTTCAACTGATTAAATAACTTGTATGGTATTGGAACACTGTCATGGATGAAGGGAGAAATGGGAATGAGTTAGAGCATTAAATGAAGGAAAATAGAAAAAATTAAGTTGATGAGCAAAATTAAATTATTAACAAATAATTGGAGGAAATGAATAGAGGCACTTATTGATAGATAATGAATCCATTTATATAAGAGAATATGATTAAGAAGATGGACAAAAGTAGATGAGGATGAGGATTATTTGAAAATTAAGAATTAGGCTAAGGCAAGAAACCAAATTGGCAGTTGAAATTACATTAGAAGAGAATTGCTTACCTAAAGAGAAATTTTCATTGTGTAAGGGGAAATATTCATACCCTGTTTAAAAAAATGTAAAATAGTTATGAAGGGGTCACAATGGAAAACTGATTCCAGCTGTTAGAGATAAAACTAGAAATGATTAAGAGAACCTTCATGGAAGGTAGACAAAATACATGGGGAAAAACTATATGATAAAACCACTTTGTCTGTGTGTGCTAAGTAGGAGGTGAATTATTCAAATACATTTTTGAACTTTTTTGCTGCTGGATATTTGATGATGAGTTAATAATTATAAATGTTCTACTACAATAGCATTTTCTGTTTGCAAAGAAATTTTAGTTGTGTAAATGCATTTCTAATTATGATCACTACCTCTATTCATTTTATATACCCACTGAATTTCAAAAGATATTTTAGTTAGAGAATTTATAATGTTCATTTGCTGGCATGTGGGCATTTCATGTTTTATGTTTTGAGTGCTCAACATTGGTTGAAAGAAAACATGTTTCTTTTGTCATTCATTCATCAGCATGTGACGTCACGTATAAGGTATCAACCACCCTCTTCTCTGGAGCTAGAAATGCCTTCGCTTGTAACTAATGCCATTTATTAAGGCTGATATCAGTTGCTTAAATTGAATAACCACTGATGCTATTTTCAGATGTCATCCGAAGGATGGTATTGAAATGGGCTATTTACTGGTTGCTGAATAACCCCACTGAAGTAGATCTTTAATTTTGATGCTGAGCATTATGTGATTAGTGGTCATCATTTCATTGTTATGAGTGAAAAATTATTCTTAGGGACCATTCATTATTCACATGATTGTTTTTTAAACAAATTGTGAGTCCTTAGAAAAATTTCCAACCCTGTAATTCAATTCATGTTATAGCCCCCTTTCTTTTATGTAATGTGAATTTTACCACATTTTCAATGAAATTCGATTGGTGAACTGGTTTTGTGTATCATTCATTTTTTTTTAATTTCCAAAAGATGGGAAAAGTTTGTTTGATGTGTGCTCTTGGCCCCTCCTTCTCCCAGCCCATCCTAGTGACTTCATAACTGAAAATTGACTGTTTAATTTAATGCATGGATGTTGGTGTATAATTCCCATTCTGGAAATTCAAAAATTTGCCATTGTTTGAAGCATAGATGCAGGTAACACAGAGTGACATGGCACAGTGTGAAACAAAGTATGCTTATGCAGTGTGTAACTAATTATGCTCTGTATGCTTACTCCTTCAATCTCTGTGCTTCCTGTTTTCCGTTTACCTACACTGGTACATTTTTAAAATCTTCTGAATAGGAATTCACACTGTAATCCTTAAATATATGCTAAATTATTTATTATTAGTCAAAAAATTTCTTTCCTTTTCTGACCTGTGAAATCCTAAATTCGCCATATGATCAAGTTACAAAATAAGGATGACTAGCTTAATAATTTAACATATAAATAGTGAAAATTGGATTTCCACCAACAACACTTGGGGCAAAGCGTTATGTTTTATTTAATTGAAAATCATAATTTATTAGTGCAACCTTCCAATACAAATATTATAATTCCTGTCACATTCATTAAGAATCTAATGAACTTGTTTAGTAAGAAAGATATTTTTATGACTCTTGAGGGAATAGTGTTTATGCTCAGTAATAACATGGTAGACTCAAGTTTCATCTCCTGTCACAATGTGATCCAGAAATCCATCACCTTCAGGTTTGTAACATGTCAAAAATGTTAAAGTAGGAGGAAATGAATTAGGGTAGAAGAAAATTTTCACATATATTTGAGAAAAATTAGGACAATACTATGTATATTAGGGAATATGGTTTTGCAGTGGGTAGAGCCCTGGGCTACTAACCGGAGGGCCTGGGTTCGAGTTCCGGGTGATGTCTCTGGGCACTGTAGGCTTCACCCAAGCTATGTACCATTTTTTGGGTACCAGGCATCCTGGGAAATCACAGGCGGTACAGGGAAAGAAACTGGCCCTCTACACACTGATGTGTGAACTTCACATGCTGATGGGCTTAGTATTGGGTGAGATCTCTCTACCTTCACCTACCAAACCGACCTTTGAGTTGATTACTGTGGGTTTTTTGGTGGCATAAAATTGGAATAATTTAATTCCGATAGTTTGGTTCTCACATATTTTCTTTAGTTGTAGTACTTGATGGTGTATTAATATTTATGCAATAATCTTTAACTCTGTGGTCGGGATCTCCCTAAATGCTGCCTTTGAGTACTCGGAATGAGTGGTTGGCTCTTCTACTAGAAAAAAAGAATGCACCTCCATTAGTGACAACTCAAATTTAACATTCCCATGGTTACTGCCTACATAGGATGTACATGATGGTGAAGATTTTCCTCATTCTTGATAACATCTCATGGAAATCCATTAGTGACAACTCAAAATTTTCAAGAGGCTATACCGTGTCTACTTCATTCTAGTTGGACCCTACAAAGTCCCATAATAGGTAATTTCCCACTTTTTCAATCCCCCAAAATATCTTGTGCCAGCCCCTCAGTCCCTTTATTATTTTTAAAAGATACTAATTTTAATAATTGTAATTAAATAACTGTTTTAAAACTCCATGAAGGTTTCTTTATTTACATTAAATTATCTTTATTTTTATATTTAAGTACTAACTATTTAATCATGCTCATTTATTGACTCATTTTTTTTAATATTCTAAAATTACCTTATACATGAATAAGTAATCACAACCATCCTATAATGTTATCTATTATGATCATTACCAAATAAACCACCATAATATTAGCTGTTTTAATGAAAAAATGAAAATTCTAGGCCTGAAATAAAAACTAAAGAAACAAGATAATTGAGATCTAGGTCCAGCT
Organism: Calopteryx splendens; assembly: GCA_002093875.1. Classification (NCBI taxonomy): domain Eukaryota; kingdom Metazoa; phylum Arthropoda; class Insecta; order Odonata; family Calopterygidae; genus Calopteryx; species Calopteryx splendens. Next base: position 905,778 of record LYUA01000308.1, read on the forward strand.
TGGCAGCCATATAAGTTGGAGGGAATTTGATGTGCAAGGGTGTAAATTAGTTACCAATGAATATTCATTAGGCATCACTGAAAGATAATATGTATTTTAAATTGTCATTTTCTCTTTCAGTCCATTATCATTGTTCTCTATTTTATTGTAGAATCTGAGTTGGTGCCATCCAAAGAAGAAGAAGAAGAAGGTCAAAATAGGGTCTCCAGTGCTGGGGAAGATGGGACTACTGCTCAAACTTCTTTCTCAAGCAACAGTCAACTCTACATTTTTGTGAGTGCAGCTCTTCTAGGAGCAGTGGTGCTGGTTATTTTGATTGCTGTTGCTCTTTATAACTGTCGTCATCGGCTTAGTGCCATGCAGAGTAAGTGTCATGGTGTCCACATGAATTACTATTCTAGTCCTTTAATCTTAAGTTAAAATCCAAATAATGTGGTGCTTGCCAAAGAATGCAAAATATATTTTTAAGAAAAAATATAAATTATCTCTTAATCTAGTACCATTGATGTTTTGACTTTTATATGTTCCATGAAGCCTTCATGTATCCAAATAATTATAGATAATGGATATTCTGGTGGTATTTTGGCATATGCATAGACAATTAATTCGTAATTGAACTCATCTCATAACCCTTAGCCCTTTTTACCTGGACTAATGCAAAGAGAATTTCTTTAAATTATTGACTTCTGAGATCCTTTATATGCCTGTGCTAAGAGAAGAAAGAGAAGGTATAGTGAGTTTTTTGATGATAAAAAGTGAAGAGAAAATTCTAGCTGCTTTCTGCTGCCATTTTAAAATAGTTTGCTATAATTTTCACTGTATGGCTTATCTTTTGGAGTGGTTTCTATAATCTATAAATGCATTGATCAATTCCATCCATACACTTTTTCGAACTGAAGATGCAGCTCCTGCCACAGAGGATGACATTTGTGATGGATATCAAATGGCATCAGGGAGTGAAGACCTGGGAGGTTTGAATGGGAATGGGATTGTGAATGGCCACACAGGAAATGGTTATCTACCCAACCAAGCCAGAGTGAATATCACCAGTAATCCACTGTCTGGAATGGATGAAGGAGAAAAGGTAAATTAAAGTGATTTATTTAGGTACATTATAGAATTTCACTTAACATTTCACATATTGATATTTGGGTAATATGTACATACGTGTAATACAATAGAACCCCCATATCTACAGTTTCAGTTCACTTGGGTTGGTAAAAGTAAATGTAAAATTCAAGAAATAAGCTATCTTTCTGTTTCAAGTACATTCTGAGTGGCGAAACCTCTGCCCAATCACTTAGTACATGGCTGATCTCATTACCATATTCTGTTAAATATGCATCAGGTAGACATGTAATGTTCTAACTGTCTGCATATTTTGCCAATTTATTCAAGTGTTGTTGTAAAAATTACTGATTGCTCATTTTTTTAATGACACCAAATTGCTAAAGTAGTGATGACAGTTCTTCAAAGCAACATAGATGTATGAACCAGTGTTAGTAAGCATGTAACATGTATAAAAAAAAATATCTATTGATAGTAACATGTTACGTCAAAAAGCTTATACAAAGGCTCCACCGAAAAGAAGCATAATTTAGCGAGCCTGTGTTTACTGTTGAAGACGCGACTTCTTTGTTTCCATAAGAACAGAAGAAGTTGATCAGGGGGAAAAATTTCTGAAGAGAAGAGGTGGGGGTTTTGGTTTAGAACAGTGTTGCTCTAAGCAGAGAAGGTAGACAATCCTCAATCTCAAATCTCAAAAAAATCTCAAAAACAAATATATCTTGGTTGGACCTAGTTCCCTTGCTTTAAGTAGCATTTGTCTGAATATTAGTTGGACTAAGTTCAATGAAAAGGAAACTTCATCAGCATCAAATTACTTTCATTAAATTATCATCCCTTTTTTCCATTTGGCCATAGTCCACTATGGAGGTAGCATTACCTACCATTAATTATTTTGAAATTCTTATGATATTTATCTAGTTTGGCAGTGTTCTCTATCATCTAAAAAATGTCTGGAGGTAGCGATTGGTAAAATCTCTTTGTTTTGTACTCTTATACAGCTTTGTTCATATTTATTGGTATTTATTTGCTCTTTGCAAATGCTATTTTTTTAAAATAAAACTACTGAAAAGTAAGCTCAATCTTCCCTGGGTAGTTCCAATCTCCTTTATCTTTTGCCTTCCCCTTTATGGGAAGGATAGAGGGGCAAGGAAAAATCAAAAAAAGAATCTTCGTCTCTGCTATGGTGCACAGAACGCTGACTGCTGTGAATTTCTATTTCATAATAATTATGCTTTTTCATTATATTTCTTAATATAGATCCAAAAAACAGGTACAATTCTAAAAAGAGAATTAATAAGAATAATAGGAAGGTTGCAGTCATCAGGCTGCATGTAATAATATGAAAAAGACAACATGTTTGCTGCTCTCCATGGTTTCAGTTAGCCATGGAAGGTCTTTGCATGCATCACCAATGTATATGAGGACTTAACTGTATTATATTTTTATGAAGTGGAGGGTGATTGCAGCTTTTAAACTTTTAAGCCAGTGTTTAATTCCTATTCATCAATGTTTTTAATGCATATGCCTTTGCTCATGTTTTTACATATAAATACATTTGTTTTATCAAATAAATAACAAATAAATGTACTGATTAAGGATTATGTTCTATGGTAAATAATGAGTACGCACTGAAAGACTGTGGTACAAGTAAACATAAAAACCCTGTAAAACTGATAAAACAGGATTTTGTATACAACTAAAAAATGGAAGATGAAGAGAAAAAGGGGATAAAATTACTATCTCAAACTATGCACATTCTCTTATTAAATCAAACATGAACATTACAGAAAAAATGATGCAGAGGTGATGTCAGGGTCTGAAATAAACAAAGGCTGAGAACCAACCAAACTTTGAAATTTTCCTTGAAATAGGTTTATGTTAACCAGCAAAATTCTTTGAAGATTTCGCAAATAATGATCAAAAATAATTCTGACAAAAAGGAAGACAATTGTTGACTGTGAAGATTTCCTTCCAGGAGCATACTGTCAGAGCTGCTGGGTAAATGGCATTGCATCAAAATATGGCTCAGGCATTCTTACACTGAACATACTCTAGATCAGTAATTTGCTTGTACCCTAAAAATATAAATTATTTCAGGCAATCAGAATAAATCTTATTTTCATGCCTAATTAAAGTTTTTTGTATGTGTATTTATTTTCCTTCATTTAAGCCAAGGATTAAAATTTGAAGTTTTTTATACAATTGAGTGAAAATTATTTACTAAAATTAAATAGCTCATTTTTCAATAAACAGCATTGTAAAATATTTGTTTTTTGTTTAAAGTAAATTAAACAACTATTTATGTTGTTTTTCATAGTTTATGAAATAAAGTGATGCCATATCCCTCTTAAAATGCAAATTTACTTTTAGTGCCATTATCATTCTCAAGAGTATCTGTGTTTTACTGCATGTCTAACTAATACAGTGTACCACTGAACTGTAAGAGCTGTAATGCATGAGTACAGACACACTGCACATATGTACTTGAAAGGTTAATAATTGCTAATTTTACCAGCCATTGTTTTTCTGTTCTATTCATCCAATTGTAAAAAATGCTGCATAAGAAAATTATTTACAGATAGAAGTAGTAGTAATTAGAAATATTATTAGTGCACAATTCAGTATTTTTTAATGTTTAATTTTAGTTGGTAATTATGCATTTTGTGTTACATATCAATAAATTGGTGTGAATACATTTGTGTTATCACACTGTATATACCATATTTATTTGTGTAAGGCATGCCCTCATTCACTTCATATACTGACTTTTGGGCCAGCAATCATTTTTTAGTACCTGGAATTTTAAATGTTCTGAAGCTTGGGCCAATCTACCCTAAATATTTATTACATTTAGGGTATTGGTTATGGGAATGTTTGGGTATTAATTATATACCTGCCACTCAGCTGATGAATTTTCCTCATGATGGTACAATTTTCCCCTTGATTGGAAAATATATTTAAATTATGGCTGCCACCAGTTCTTTGAATTAATGTATGTATATCTTATCTAAGAAAAGCTAATTGATTTCATAGGATCAAGATGTTGTGGAATCATCACTTGGTGGGAAGAGGAACTGTAACAGCCCTACATGCTCTGGTGCAGACCCCGGAGGTCACAGGGTTCAAAGAGCATCTAAAGACATTGATTCAGAAGAAGGAGCTTCAACTCGTTCAAGTCGAAATTCGACTGGCAGCCCCTCAATGCTTCATCATCAGAATCACTCAAATGATGTGAACACTTGCAATACAGAAAGACCTTCATCTCCAAGTTGGGTGAGGAATCAGAAAGCTGGTGGAAGCCGTGAGGATTATGTGTGATAATGGAGTGCCTCTTATGTCAATTTGTGTGTGCCTGTGTGTGTATTGATGGAGTGAGACTAGTGAAAAGAAGAGAGTGCAAGAATAAATGTGTTTGTGTGCAATGGAAGGTTACTGTGATGACTGTCCCATATATCATTTCTTATACACAGATCTGCATTAAGGTTTAGGGCCATTCACAAATTATCTAACTTATTTTTTTCTGTTGTTTTTAGCAACATAACCAATACCATATCCTTTCCATATCCCAATGTTCCCTGATCTTCTTGTATTAAATAGTGACTTCGGATCATTTCTGCCCCAGGTTGAATTCAGCTTATTTTGGTATTCAGATTATCTTAGATGGTTGGAGTACCCTTATAGTTTATATACATGCCTACTTATTATAGGTTCATAACCTGCCACAGTTATTTATTCTTAATTCAGGTTGACTGCCAAACTTGGAAATCATAGAATTTTCATGAAATTATTGATACTGTAAAAATTGTGGATATATTCCTAATGATTGCTTCTTTATTTAACTTGCAATCAATTTAATCTTTTTAAATTTTTTACTTTGGGAAAAGGAAAATTAAATTTGCTAATTTTTTCATATTGTTTTTAAACTCTGTACTATAGTTAAACTATAAAAATCTTGTTAGTTGTGAACATTTTAGTGGGTACCTAATTTAAGTGCCGAGCTTCATCAGTAAAAGATAGTGATAATAGTTTTTAAGTCAATTTTGATGATTTGATTTTCTATTGATTTTTTAGCTGTGATATTTGGTCAAAAGGATTACTTCATGTGATTATTGCCTTGTACCTCTTTGCCTTTTAAAATGCAGTTGGAAGTAAAAATATCGTAATATTTACAAATGATCTTGTTTCAGTCAATAAATTAGTGAACCAAATAATTGACAGTAAATTCAATACTTTTTGTATCACTTGTAAGTTGAAAATACTAAAAAAAATGACACAATTACATAAAAATGTGTTTACCAACAAACTGGTACCTGTCTCAAAGAAAAATTTCCTGGGTGCCACTAAAATAATTTTAGTCTTACCAATGCATATGGCATAGGCAAAAAGGCATAATTTTTACAGGTTTTTAAAAATTGAATTATTTTTGGTCTCTTTTTATGGTGGAAATCTATTGACTGGCTGACAAATTTACATCAGTTGCAGTTGTATTTTCAGCTCACTGTCCGGCTTTTATTCAAAAGACACTGAAAACCTAAATTGATGACTATTTCTTTGGGACATAATGTGCCTAAAGGAGGATTATTGACTTCATTATCTTATTTACACTGATTTGAATGCTTCTTAACGTAAATATGTATTACATATTTTTCCAAATTAATCTTTCTAAAAGTTGAAACTTTTAACCAATCTACTCTTGTTTAGTTAATTATGTCACCTTTCTTGAAAACTAGATGACTCATTACATCAGTTTCTAACTATAATTATATAATAATGTAAGTGAATAGCATTCACTAGTTTTCAATCAATTTTATGATCCTTGGATTGTCTAATGCATGTGTTAAACATTTAACTTTATAATAGTGAAATTTGAAGGGAAATGTGTAGCTTATTAGTGGCATAACTGTTAATTATTTATTTAGAAGCTTGAGTTCCCCATTGGAAAGGTCCATCACATCACTTGTATATAAAACAACTGTGGGATGATATTGCTTAATGTGTTAGCCAGTACTCCCCACTGGTGTAGGAAAATGACAATTATTTTTGGTTACTAACATCTTTAGTATCATGTAATTTGTGAATGACCCTTTTCGCTTTCTTAGCAGTACACATTATTTGCCCATCTGATGGATATGAAAGACATGAAAAATAACATAGGATGACATCTTTTCTCTAATTTGTAGAAAAAGACATGTATTGAATACTCTCAGTATTTTCCATTTTTTTTATGCATAGCTCATGAATTTTATTGCATATATTTTCAGTAAAAGCTTTTATGGAATGATCTGCTGAAAAATCATATGCCATAAATTGCCGAAGGTATTGAGGCCTTTACAGTGTATTAGTGGGGAAGAAGTTTGAATAAGTGTGTCAATATACCAACTGCTGAAGGTAAAGACGTGAATTTGTTAATAATTATTAAATAGTTTGAAGTATGCAATCTGCTCCCATGTAAGTAATGTCATCTTTCACTCATTGTGTGAATGATGACATTTTGTATATAAGTCTTGCCAACTTGTACTTAATATCCACCCACTTGTACCCACTCTAACTAAACATTAACTGCTGCATTTTTTCATATTTCTGGATCATACTTGGGATGGTTTTTAAAATAATGAAGTATTCCACTGAAGCACAAAAGAGATATTACTTGATTAAAATTGTTGTGAAGCTGTTGCTGTTTGTAAAATTCCATTTTGTAAATATAACAGTAAATGTAACAAAATGTAAATTTTAATAATTGAACTTTACATAGAATTTTATAATGTTATTTAATTCTTTTTTACTCAGGTTTATTTTGTAAATAGGAAATAATAAATTGCCTTTGTGTTTATATATATGGATTTCATTTACCTCGTGAATAAATTCCTGATTTTGAGTGGAAAGAAGGGAGTAAGTTCCGAGAGGCAGGGAATGAAGTGGTTTGTTCTTTCCTACTTCCACTAGACCAAGGCATTTTGATACTTCAATGGGCCTAAGTCTTTTGAAACTTGAAACTCCTGTCAATGTTTTCTTCTAAGTTTTGGCATGTTTAGAGACATATCTCCACTGTGTGTGTTTTTGGCTGTATTGATAAAAGCACTGAAGATACCTATGGGTGTATGTGCTAAAGCTACCTATTATATTTGTCTTCATGAGTACATTGTGAAAACATTGCTCACTCTTAACTAAGTACACATGCATGCGGTGTGTACATAGGACTAATCTAACTGATTGCAAAAACCACTAATAAAAACACCAACCACTAATAATTTATGATTTTTTTTCTGTTGTGAATTTGATTCTGAGTACACCTTGGTGTCAAATAGTATTTCTAAAGATGTAACAGAGACTGTACAGGTTGATGGTAGCTTGCTGAGACTTCTTGAAGTACATCTGCAGGGCTATTCCAAAACTTGTATGGTCAGGCCTTAAGGGTATATCAACCTTAAGTTTGGCCAGAGGCCTTCAAACATATGACCGACAAAGAAGGTATGTGTAGTGTAGCAGATTTATCACTACATATAAATAAGTGTTGGCTGATATGGTGGACCTTAGAAAAAACAAAAATGGCACCAGAGCTAAGAAGAATAGAACGATCCTTTATTCTTCATATTTACAACAGAAAGAAGCTCATTTTGGAGAGGAGGAGGTTTAGAAACACTCGAAATCATGAATGGGATGAGGATGTATTCATAAGTTATTTTTGAGCATCTAAACCTGCACAACCGCTGTACTTAGTGATATTAGGCAGATTTTGTGGGAATTGGCCTTTGATAGAAATGGTTAGTTTTCAGTCATTTTTTTACTGCTTAACAGCTTCGATAGTTTCAGAACGAAGTTCAATTTGGTAGTTTTTCTAGGGGGCATCTTTAGTGTATCGCTGCTAAATCATCCGCTGTCATAATCTT
>LYUA01000309.1:81932-92360 GCA_002093875.1 Calopteryx splendens
CCTCTGGCATTTTCTCTTTCCTCCGCTCCTCCTACCCGCGCGCCAGATTTATATGTGAGGGAGGGGGGTTTAGAGAGAAGGAGGAAGAGATGCGAAGCGGGAGTTGATTCATGTCCTCCGCGAGATGCCTCGGGAGAGATACGGCATTGGGAATGTCGATCCCGCCCGTAATTCATTTGCATCCGATCGATATTAAATAACAGTCGATGGAATCCTAGAATAACTTCAGGTCGGAGTAATGAGGTTGAGGAAAATGGGTGTGTAGAAGATTTGCGTCTTTTTCGTCTTTAAGATAGTAAATAACGTAGTGAGGGTAAAATGTGCATCTTCTATCTGCATTCTACCGCGTATATTAAGTTTTCTAATTAAACGTATTTTATCCATATCCAATTATTAGAGCTGCAGTGTTCCTTATTTTTTAAGTTCAACGATTTGTCGTTAGCTCAGCTTAATATACTCATAGTAATAATTATTTTCCTAAATTATTCTCTTAAAAATAGGAACTACTGGAGTCACCCGTAGTGGGGGTTTTCTGTTCAGGAGACAATAAACTAGCAAATGATCAGTGTATCAGTAAATCATATATAGTAGTATGCCAAGTCAACCAAATACATAGTTTTTCGGAAAATGATTCATTAGGTATCCGTCCTGATGAAATGGTCGAAACCCAATTTGAGAGTGAAAGTTTGTAGCAAACATATCTATCTCGATAGTTATTGATCTTCATTCAGTGAAAAAGCTCTTGTGTATTTAGTTGAGGTCAGAAAGGAGATATGTACTGAAAATTCAGTCATACTAGAGGATCGATACAGGGTTTTTCTAGATGATTTAGTCCACACCTTCAGCCTAGCTGTTTACCATTTTTCGGGTACCAGGTCATACGGGGAAATCACAGACCGTACAGGGAAAGGAACTGGCCACCCTACCCTAATGTGTGAGTTTCACATGCCGTTGNGAAAGGAACTGGCCACCCTACCCTAATGTGTGAGTTTCACATGCCGTTGGGCTTAGTACTGGTTGAGCTATACCCTCACTTTCCAATCCGACCTTCGGGTTGATTACTTTGATGATGATAAACCCAAAGAAACTTTGAATTTAAAAAAAATTGTTTACTTGGACATTGGACTCTCTCATTTTTGCCATTTTCTCTGACAGTTTACTGGGTACTAGGCTAATGGTATTGTAATTAAATAAATATGTGTATATTCGCTTAAACTTGTGTAGAGCGACATGGTCACTTATTCACTAATGTGAATATTTTCCTTAAAACGCATTAATTACACGAGTACTATGACTTTTTCTTTAAGAATTTAGCATCTGTCTTCAGCATTACCACTCACACTGAAATATAACCAAGAAGCACTTGAATATCAAGTCAATGGACACTTTCCCGATTTTTTTCTGCCAGAAAGCCTGACGGTTGACCATTTTAAAGCGATAATGTGACCTATGCACCCCCTAGAAATGTTCAGAGTGAACTCTATGCATGAAACCTACAGGTTTGGTAACTATAGATTGAGGTGATAGCGAAAAAAAATCTCGAGTGCACATAAGACAAACGAACAAAGAAAATTGATCGAATAATGTAATTTCTAAAATAACAAGTTACTTCCAGTTTTTACTTGTAAACTTTATATTTTCGTATCCATCTAAAATATTATTTTATAAGTATATTGTGTTGTAAACACATTAATATTTGTTCACATTGTTACTTTCCCATGGACATTTAACGAGGGAATAAATTAATACAAGCCAGTGTTGTAAAATATATTTTTTATAATGTAATACTTCCCCGCAAGATCTGTAAAAAATTAAATGTGCCAATTATTATATTTGTATCTATTACATATGTATCCAATACCTATATCATGCATATTCAATCATTACCTTGTCAATATATTGAATAAATATCTCAAATCGGTAGTAAATTTGGATAATGATCCTTTCAAATGTAAACCCATTTATAGCTGAAGGTATGTAAATAGCGAGTTTCTGTTAACTTCTGTACTTGAAACTTAAAATTCGTCCCGATTGAGTAGAGGTGCTGGATCTTTGTCTATCAAGAGGCTGCACTACGGTTATTTTCCAGGTTCGAGGTCTATATTATAATAAATTGTTCTATTTTTTTAAATATTTCATTATTTGTATAGTATATTACGTTAATAAATAACTGAAGCAACAAAGGATCACAAATAAATGTTTTAATAATTACAAGGAAATCAAGAAATATTCCTATAAACCTAATCATTTGTGTATGTTTTATTAGTTCATTTATGCTAGAGTGATCATTGAGCTTGCATTACTTTTGATAATCGTTTCATATCCGGCGTGTAATTAGTGGTGTTCGTCGTCCTTCAGATAGAATTTAAATTTTCATTCGTCAGCTAATTTTTATGCTACGATTTAATTACCTTGATCGCTGAAAATTCCTGTTTGCAAATGTAATTGGTTCCAAAAATACTGGCATAATAAGCTGCTTCCTGAGTGAGATGAGGAGAGGCCTCTTTTGAAAGGTACTCGTATAATTTCAATAGGTTACCCTTTCGAAATTTTTAAAACAGGTCATCATTACACTGAAGTTTGATAAATTCCAAATATACACTTAAATTGGCGTCGTTATGGGAGGATTCAAAGGAATTTTCAAAACTTGTCAGCATGTTTCTATCCCGCTTTATGTTTGAAGCGATTTCCGTGAGTTATTAGTGAGTACACTGTACATGACAAATATGCATGGAACTATCTATATTGCATGGGCATACCAGCATATTAAAAAAAAATATTAGCATCTAGGTAGGCGAATGACTGTTTTATGCTAATAATTCTTTAAATCTATCTGAAAGGCTGACACTAGTTGACAATTTCATAAGCCAAATGGCCTTTGCCTTAGATTTTCTCATCTATTTCATTAATATATAATATCTTTTAAATACTAAGTCACAAATTCATTCCGTATTATTGCATATATTCATATCTTGTTTTGAATTTTTCAAATTGCAACGCTGCAAAACTTTACCTCTACTGAACCAATGAATTTTAAAATTGTCCATAATATCGTCTTATTTAATTTCCATTTCCTCAATAAATGCCTTAAATTTTCTGTGGTTTAGAGAACGTGATCTGATTAAGTTAACCTTTCTAACTACACCATCCATAACTTCATGAAATCCGTGATCCCTCCATACCAATTCCAATTGTTTTAGGTGAGTTATAAACAATTTCTACATTTCTGTAAAAAAGTATTATCTGTTTGACAAATATAGAAATAGTTCTGCAAAACAGTCAATGAAATAGCAAAGAATAGGCCATTAGGTAAGTAGGATTTAAAACGCTGCTTAAACCCCCTTCTGCTAACTGCGGTTACATTTTATTTCTTTCATGATCCGTGCTTCTCGAAATGTGGAAATATTCCTGCTCTGACATTCTCTTAATTTTCAATTTGTATGAATCCAAAAATATGATATAAGACAGCGCAAGCTTGAGAGCAGCAAATATTATTTTACAAATCTCTACCGGTTTGCATGAAGCCAGAGAAGAATTAGACAAAATGCTCAAATAAACTATCTCGCTTGTTGGTAAGATGAGGACTGTTATTCCAACAGTTTGGATTAATGAAAATCACTTAATTTAAATGCATACTTTTGTGTATTGTACCAATATTTAATGGAAGATTCAAAATGTAACGTCATATTTTCGTAAATTCCACGGCGCTTGTCTCTCAAATCTTGGCGGTAAGGCTAAAATCATATAAATGACGCTAGTCGTTTAGTTGGACCGGAACTCATCGGAACTCCGTTCCGGGTTATAAAAATGTAAATGAAAGGGTTCTTCGCTCGATAAACATGCTAACGAATTTTTCGATTCGCCTTCTTCACTCTATGTATTTTGCAGTTTTCAACGTCTTCTTGAACCGCCATTCTGGAAATTCTTTGAACGCTGCAACGCTCAGAAATACTTACGTGGCCATTTGGCGATGGACTAGCGAATAGGATGAGTTCCGGTAAACAACTAGATCACAATATGATACAACATAGTTGGTGTACATAGATACAACATGGTTGGTGACGATATGATTAGTTTTAAATGATTGGGTGAGTGTTATATTTGGAGATAAGTAAGATATTTGTCATATACATTTCTTGAAAACATAAAAGTTTATCTAAAAATCCGTACAATAACGAACATATGAAAGAAACATTTTAAATGTTGACATTTTTTGCATGAGCGGTTGCGGGCCACATATAAATCAGTGGGGATCTCATGCAGCCCACGGACCACGCAGCAATCCTGTAAAGTTTAGGCATATTAATAGGTTTTTGAATTTTATCAAAAATGAACTATTTAATTCAGAAGAATTACTACTTTGAATATTTCGACTTAAATGTGAACATATATTAAAAGTCATTATCATAGACACATGTTTGGGTAATATCATTGCAGTGAAGATTGTTAAGTTACATAGAAACAGCATCGTATATGATGATGAAAAAATCTAATTTCTTATTCTACCACTAGTTTTATAGGCATGGATCCGTCCGAGATCAGATGCTCCAATTAATGTCGCTGCGGCTGATGAGAAAATTAATATGCGTAACATCGTTTTTCAGTCAATGGAATCGTGTAGGCATTCTAATTAATAGTCAAAAGAGTATCGGTCCGGCTGGCGTACAGCTATATGAACTTGAACGACTTCCGATAAAACCGATGGCCATTATGCAGGTTTAAAACTACCGGGAGAAATCAATTTTTCCTCGGTAGCATGATCAGACTACAGGGTTTCCGTGAGTGTGTGCGGGATAAAAGGGAGAGGGAGAGAGAGAGAGAGCCGTGGAAGGGACGTGGGTATAGGAAGGAAGAACCGTTTTGAATAACCATTTCTCCTTAATATCCTGATCCTTCCTTACGACCCTTTCCCTTGTATCCTCCTCCACACCCCGCCATTTTTACTCTCCGGGAAAAGGGTTCGACCACTCAAGTGGGGGGGTGAGTGGGGTCTGGCGGGGGTGTGGAGAGAAAGGGGCTCTCTATCCCTCCATCCCCTTCCCATCCTCCTCTCCCCCTTAAACTTTCTCACACCCCCGCTTGCCAGACCCCTCCTTCCTAATACCTCCTCCCCTCCCCGCCGGTCGCATTTCTCCCTGCTTGCTGCGCCGCCGCCATTCACTCCCTCCCCCCACACTCCCCCCCCTTTCCTCTCACGCCCGTCCAAGTAACCCTTAACGTCTCAACGACTCGCGACACGAAATCGCATTAAATGTAATGCCCATAGTCGTAAAAATTGGAGGGGACGCGGGGTTGGGGAGGGGAGTGCGGGGGGGAATGGAAGGCCAGAAGAGAGAGAGAGGGGTGGTGGGAGAGAAGGTCGAGGAGGTGGAATGGGACGGTAGGGTGGGATGCGTGCGCGGGAGGATGGGTTGGGTTGGGAGTGTGTGGGGTGGGGGAAGAAGAGGAGTGAGATGGGAAGCACTCGTGGTGGGAGGGGACGGGAGAGGAAGGAAGGGACGGGGGAAGGAGAGAGAGAGAGCGGCGAGAGGTGAGGTGAGGGAAGCGTAGTAAATGGAATGGGGTTTGTGGAGGACGGGGAGTGAGCGAGTGAGGGAGGGGGAGAGAGGGGGAGAGATGAGAAAGAGAGTTGGGAGAGGGCTCTCACGCGAGAACATTTTTGACCCCCATGGACCGGTCTAAACTTAATTCATATTTCAGAGGGGAGTGTAATAAAAAGGTTCATTTGCCCAATTTCGGGGAAGAAAAGGGTATTTGCGTGCTGCAGCCGGGGTCGCAAACCCACTCCTTTTATTTTTTTTACGAAAGATTTAACTCGCAGTTATACGACAAATTTAATTATATTTTATCTATCAAAAGCCAAATAGATTCACTGTGTCAATATCTCTAGTGCATTAAAAGCCGTCTCAGAGCATATTAATGTTTGAATTATAAAAAGTGTAACGGTAATTTACTGATTATCTTGGAATTCGTTTTTTTTACTCGTCAAAATTCTCGCATACACCCAGGCTACCGAAATATGAAGAAATGTAGAAAATATAAGATAAGAGTGAATCGTTTTAATACGAGTAAAATTGTATACTTACTTATCATTTGTCTAAAGCATGGTTTTATGGTACAAAAAAGTGTTGCATCAGTTTTACTTTTAAAGAGGTTTAATTTGCTAAAAAACATCATTGATTAGGCAATAGTGGAACAACAAACAATATGAAGCAATGAAAGACGAAAAAGGCAAAATTATTATTTTCGCCCGATGTAAATCCAGTATATAAAACAAATTATCTGCTGAGTCTACACCAATTCCCTTTAAATGGCTAACGAAAACGTTACGATATTTGATGAGGTTTGGAATCACATCATATAGCTGAATAAAAAGCAATTTAATAGCATTAGCAATTGTAATTCCCCATTTATAGAAAAAATAGCAGCTAGATTCCTAAAGAAGACATCGTCAGGTATCACTTCGGATATAAATCCATCCTTAAGCTTTTTTCAGGTTTCATGACTTTGTGGTTGAAAATTAAAAAATGCCTCCAAATTCAAGGAATGTAATGGATAAGTTTTGGGTAGTTACGGAACGATTATCTCAACTCCGTCTCTTGTAATAGCACGCATTCGTTGGCGATGGACAATTATATCCATTAAGCAAAACCCGGCAGAGATATAGAGAAAGTAGATGGTCACGAGGAAATTTCCATGGGGTTTTTTTTGTAAGTCCGTTCACCTCTTCAGAGCCTCTTAGTACATTGTCTACAGGGAAAAGGGATTGGAGTGTTGCCTCCCAGGAGTTCAATCGTTTTGCAATCACTAAAGAAATCTCTTTTTTTATCTTCAGTTTTGATAAGGCAAAAGTAATAACTCGGGTTGTATAAACTGTGAATTTAAATTTTATGAAAGCCTTTGGCGAAGGAAACGCGATAGAAATCATTATTAAAATGGAATCCAGGCTGAAGTAATAACAAAATAATTTTGTTTGAGGATGAAATTCTTTCACCTACTGTGAGCTCAACTGTGCCATTGATGAGGGTAAGAGCAACGGGGACAAACTCTGGCGTGAAACTGTGTAGACGGTAAAAATGTTGAATGGATTGAGCAACGCGAGCGAGGGTATGAAAAGTTTTGTAGGAATTCGAATACGATAAATACATATTGATCCGTGTTTGGTATACGGTTTTTCATGCTGGAATAAGAACTCAGGAGTCGTGCTCGGAGAGTCAATGCGAGTGGCTCGATATGTACCTACCATTTTCGTGTTCCTTCCGTCATTTTCATATTCTCTGGTGACTAAGTGATAGGCGTGGCATTTTTTTGGAACACAGGTAAAAGATCTTTTCCTGCTAAAAGACTTTGGTTTGATCATATCTCGCACAAAAAATTGTATGGAGGACATTAAAACGTGAGTTTCAGGATAAATTTTAGATACTGTCCCCTTGAAAAACCAATATTTTCCTCTTTGACTAATTCCGTGTTTGAGTTTGGTAAAAAACGGAACTGAATATCAATAAATGATCCAAAATAGGGGTCTACAGAGTTAAGATGAATCGGGTAACCTGAAATTATTATTGATTATAAGTGCTGGGTGAGTATAGTCAAAACAGAGATCGCAGAGGAAAAGTAGAGATCGATTAGAAGGATAGATTTGCAAATATGTATTTTAATGGATTTGGGCTGAATCTCTAGGAAGAATTGAACTATAATGCGAATAATGTGAATGGCATACGAATCTATTGAGAGGAAATAAAATCCCCATAGCTCTAAAGAATAAAATATAACATTCTTCTGGGTCATAAAGAAAATGTCTTTATTCTTGCATGGCTTGTCTTTTTATTTGTAGAATATTTCATTATTTACAATTCTTAATTGTGAATAGCTTCCATCTCATCAAACCTGAGACTGTGAACCTTATTTTTATGGCTGGGTAGGTTCATTCAATGTTATAAATTCTTTAATTTTCGTATGGAATTATAAAGTATTCTCTTGAAATTGAATCAAGTTCTTAAAAGTGATGGAATTAAATTTCTACACATTACCAACCTCATTTTCTCGTTAAATAGTAAAATGTTCATAATATATGTGTAATGAAGCATATAAATTAGAGGCTGTAATACTAAAAGAGATAATAAGTCCCAAGGGGAACAAATATAAAATACCTGTAAATAATTAGTTTGAAATTAAATTCCACCAACTGGCGCCTGGGAAAATTTCTTATAGTATGTGAATAAAGATTTTAATTGAGACCGAAATTAGTCGTCTACCGGCAGAACTCTTGGTTTTTACGAACTTTCCTTTTTGTATTGTTGGTTGAATTCATTGTAGTAAGCTGGCACACAATGTATTAAAGTTTAAATTCCCTAAGAAGGTATTTGTGTTAACATTGATTTCTTAAAGCATTAGTATATGTGAATTTCGTTAAATGAAATTTAGTCCACAATGATCTTGGATGTATTTTTATGATATTCGGAGAGTTGTATGTAATTCATAAATAATGTGTTCCATTGATTTCATTACAATGCGAGATGAAAATGGATTTTGGTAGTTCAATGAATTATATCCGTTCCCATTCATGGTTATTTTTGAACACCCTCACATAATGTCATTCTCAAAGATTGTTTGCAAACCCTTCAAATGTGTCCCAACTTATTCCATATGGCGAAATATCTCATTCCCATTTTAATATAAAATAATAGGTGTCAATATAATTTGAACGAGGCAAAATTAATAATCTCTGAACCTAAAATAATATGCAACCGAAATATGTACCATCAGAAGGAAAATACATTTGCTTTTTCGGGTTATCTCTATGTAATAAAAATATTTAAATCTTATTTAGGCTGAATTTAATGACCAATCACCGGTTAGGGAACCAGAGAGGCATGCAAATTCCAAGCGTTCTATATATTTGTTTATTTTCAGTGTTTGAATATGCGTCGTTCGCACCCGATCGTGCACTGAATATTGGATCTTGTTGAATATGGCTCGAATATACACAGTCCAGGGCTTAGTCAGTGCCCAAGAGCTACAATTTTTATGGCTCAAGATTTTTATGTACTTTGGTACTGAAAGTATTCAATTGGCACCATGGTATTCAGTGGAAAAAAAACGGTAGGATGGGCATCAAAATCTCCTACCGGGAAAAGAAAAAAATACCAACTTAAGACAAAACCATGCACCACATCCTTTGTCAATTTACGCAATTAAATAAATTAAATGTAAATAAATTAATCTTGTCGTTGGAGAATCGTAAAACACCAAATGATTTTCAAAGCTCGCTATCAAATTGGCATCAATTACGCATCCAAAATAACGCTGAGCAACACTCGTTCCAACATATTTCAGCGCATATTAGTTTGATGCATGGTGTACCACCCGAAAATATATAAAAGGACAGAAAGTATTGAATCGTGAATAGTAACGGAGGATGTTAACATGAGTCAGGGTGTGATTGCGACACGGAAGCAATGGCACGGGCACGATACTTGAATTAAGTTAACGGAATGCATTAGCGAAGACATTATTAAAATGTGAACAAAGGGAGAATGGGTTACATGATGACGTGGCAGACCACCTAGAGTGCCTTTCTGATTATCACCTTTCATCTTTTCGGCGTCAATCGATGGATAAGTGGAAATTGGGAGTGGGGGTGCGGGAGTGGCCGGGACAAGATCGAGGGACGGATGATAGGGTCCCCCAGTGGGTGCGGTTATAAGAATCGCAGTCTCTGATTCGACCATTTTTATGCGACCTATTCGTTCGTCCCATGAAACGAAGGGATAAGGGAACTTACAACTGCGGGCGAGATGGAATCTGAGATAAAAGGAATCGGTACATTTTTTTTCAAACACAAAAAAAGATAAGTAAAAGTGATATTAAAACAAATATTCCGGGATAAAGAAAAGAGATTTTCTGTCCGATGTGGCCGAGGCGTAATTGGAAAAAATTAAAACGGGAAGTGGTCTTCTTTTCTCGCTGTGGTTTAGTAAAGTAGAGACACATAATGGCGATAGGCTTCACTGTCTTTTTTTACTTTTCTCTCTTTCCTCTAAAGCCAGTCCCTCCAGGTTTTTCGTGAGTGGGCCCTTCACCCTTTGAGTCAGTGCCCAGTGAGAGTGTGTGTGAGTGTCCCTCTCAGGGCTCGTGTGAGCGGTTGTGGTTTCCATGTGTAATTATCGTGACATTTTCTTTCCCCCCTCCACCTTGCGTGGAGAGCCCTGCTGCCTCGTTTCCTTTAACGCGCGTAATCTACCATGCTCCTCGGTTTGGGGGTTTTTGGGGCAGAACTAAAAATCTCATTTCGCTTTTCCCTTTCATTGACCTCCTGGACCTTTTGATGCCGACATTACTTTCAGTCATCCCTTCTCGAGAGCAGACTATCTCTTCATCTCCCACCCCCCCTTAACCCCCCCCCATTGCCCCTCCGTCTTCATCTTC
>LYUA01000309.1:166858-180170 GCA_002093875.1 Calopteryx splendens
GCCCAGGTAGCTCTATGTAAGACGTGAGAAAGCGCGTGGCGAGTGGTTCCGCGCTCGAAGAAGAAGAAAAGCGAACTTTTAGAACGTCATTTAAAATCTCTCATCTTTTGGCTGGGCCAAGACTCTGGAGCGTTTTTGTTTCCTCTGGTTTTCTGGGTAGGACTCCAAATTGTCCTGGGCGTATATCCCCTAGGGAGTATGTACAATGTACGGGTGCTTTTCTTAAGCTTTGAGAAAAGTGATTGCCTGTGGATATCTCAAATTTTATTTTAGGTTTTTCCGAAGAAGCTCAGTATCAATTTTATTGCAAAATGCTAGTTTCCATTAAAATCTACTCGCTTATCGAGGTCACTTGAAATTTATTCACCTTATTCAAAATATTTCACATCACTAATAAATAGACAGAATTCATTGTGTCATCATCCATGTGAGATTATTTTTCTCTTCGAATGATTTTAAAATCAGTAGTTCCTAAGGAATGCTTGGAACTGGCCAGATGGCTTACTATTAGCCTATGAAACGTTCAATGGTGCTGTAGTTGAAGTTTTACATAGTGGAAATTTTTACCCCTGCAGAGAAAATCGTTTAACCTTAATTTAATTTCACTTTACAGATATAATCTGAGTAAGCGGGCTTAGTGAAATTTTATCAACGTTCGTCGAACACTCGATACTTTAACGAAGAGATATATTTCTTCTATTTCTTGCATATGCTAGCCATATTTCCTTCTGCACATTGGCCTGTGTCTCTTGCAACATTTTAATCCAAGAGCGCCGCCTACCTTTATAGCTTCGGCAAGTGATGCTATCATAAAATTGCAGCTCTTCAAAAAAAGTTAGCCGTTTTGTAGCCAATAAGCATAGGTGCACATTAGAGGATGGAGGTTTATCAGTGAAGTTCGCTGAATAGGGTCACGAGTTGAAGCATTTCCAGGCATCAGAATCCCATTATTTCACCTCTGAAATGACGCCACGGCTATTTCCCGTGGAAGAAGCTGCTTTGCTTCCAGAATGGGGAGTCAAAAGTGACGAAATCCAGGATTGAGATGCGGAATGGAGTGACGAATTTGGGTAGTCAAGAGAGAGAGAGAGACGGGTTGGATATTTTGTAGCAATAGCCCTTTCAAAAGCAGAAACCGAGATGTTTTTTTCCTTTTAATTTCAACAAATTAGAAGAAAGAGCTCTCTTATTATTCTCACATTACTGGGTGTCATGAATCACGGCCTTTGTTCTTCTCCCGGTCTCCTCTCCACGCCTTACTAACCCTTCCCCTCCGCACCCCTCCAACACGTCACACACCCTCACCCTCTCCCTGCTATCCTCCCCAACCCCACACGACCCCTTTCCCCACACTCCCTTATCCATCTTCCATTTTCATTTCAAGAGCACTTCCGCTTTCGTCATGCTTTGAAATAGCCTCTTCCTTAACTGCCCCACACTCCTCTCTCATTTTCCCTTACTCCTGGGAGGTTATTCCTGACATTCTTAGCACACTACTTTTCCCTTTCCCTTCACCCCTTTCCCTTTACCCCTTTCCCAGCGCTTCCTTGTTCGGCCTTTTTATCCGGCTCTTCCGCCAATCTTTCACTTTGTCATCTCCATTGTTTCATCTTCCTCTCCTGAGGATGAAAGTGAGGAAGGGGAGGATGAAGGATTAAAGTGGGTAGCTGAACGAAAAGGGATTGAATGAGACGATCTTGGGGGGGGGAGGGAGAGGGGTAGCGGTGAGGGAATGGGGGAGTAAGGGGGCACGAGAAGGAGTTGCTGCTGCCTCGTTCTCAGGGAGCTTCGTGGGGCAGGAAGGGGAATCTTCGTGGGCGAAGGAGCTTTGGAGACATAAAATATGGGGAGGGAGGTCGAGAGGTGGACTTAAGGGAGAGGAGTGAAGGGGTTTAGGGAGTGCTTTTTACTCCGATTGGATTTTGGAATGCCAGCTAGTTCAACAAATTACTCTGCATAACGCATTGTGCGATTTTGAAGAGGGATGAAAGTTCGTCGAAACCATCCCGTCCCATACCGTTGAACTACTTTAAGAGCTATCCAATGTGAATGATCACCGAAACATTTCTGAGAAAATTCATTCCCCGTGGCCATTCGGGCAGTATTGTACCTGAAGAAGAATATTATGGAATCGTTGAATCCTTCCCGGGTTGAAAAACAGTCGCTATATTTCAGTTGTCATTGATGCTTATATTTGTGCCAAAAGTTACACAATTTAGCCATCTAAATCAAAGGTAAAATATAGATAATTATTTTATAAACCCTAAATATGCTTGGTAAAAATAAATTTTAAAAAATATTTCCATTTTTATCCTAGCATACACAAAATATATTTAGAATTACGTGTTAATGCACTTTATCTATGTAACCTAAGTGCTGTCCTGAAGTAACTTGACTTTCATTTTAATTGATGAAATTATTTGCTTACTTTGCTACTTACACTTTTTTACTATGGTATTCCGGAGATGAAAGTAATTTTATAATCTTATTTTAATGGTGTAAATGTTTGTAATTAACGAGGTAAATTTAAAGTTAATTATGCGTATCTAATTATAACAATAAGTTGGCAGATGATATTTTTAGGAATCAAAAATAATTTTGTGATAGTTTAGTATACAAATGATGTAAGCTCGCATATCTGCTTAAGACCAGAAACATTCATTTCTGATGCGCTAAAAAAATATAAAACACACTAAGAAGCAGTAGTTGCTGGTATAGAAGATAAAAGGTAAATAGAAAACAAAATATTGATATTATAGTAATTTAATGTAATTTATTCTGCAACTGTTATTTCAAATTCATTTAGCTACCTATGGTTTTTTTTAACAGTTGAAGAACGTATTTGTAGCAACGGATTTATAAGGAATACGTTGAGTAAACGCGGCTGAAAGGACATGACATGGAGACATTTTATGAGGGAACAATACATTATTTCTCAAGAAGGTGGAATTTTTGGAGCTAAAAAGGAAACATTATGGCAACTAAAGAGTGTCTTGAAATATAATAATTGATCTGAAAAGATTTTTAGACGGAGGAGGAGACATGGGAACAGTATCGTGTATTTATATTTTATTATTATATGTAGAAGCGGACAGAATATGGATGAAGAAGAACAAATAATGAAGCAAGAAATATTAGTGTTGTTGGGAAAAAATAATTAATGTTGTAAGGTCAAGATATATATTTTCAATCAGTTCTAATATTTATAAATGCTGCGACATAACTCAAAGTCAAGAAGGAGAAAATTGATTGTAGGAGGCTCTCAGTGACGACGTTTGGCGAAGAATTTCATCTTGGAGTAGGAATTATTATTTGAGCCCGTTATTTATTATAAGAAAGAGGATTAATGAATGTTTAGAGATTTAAAGACATTAATTTGTAGAGGAATGCAGAACATGCGAGAAAGACAAAGAATCTTTAGATATGGCTGGGAATAGAGATCTTGTGGAAAATTTAAGGGAAGAAAGAGTAAGGTGAAATGAATAAGTAATGCGATGCTAAAAGCCATGATATAGGGGAGAATAGGTAATAGGTAACCTTTAAAAAAGGTCAGAATAAATTTCTAAGAAAAGATAAGTGATATAATTTAAGGTAAATTTCAGCGAAGTTATGAGGTACCTACTTTAAATATGCTGCTCTTCTAAATGCTACAATATTGTGTACTATTTTCCACAGCTCGTTGTAAACCAACAACTCAGTGTCTCAATACCAAAATAAGAGTAAAAACAACTTAAGTGAGCTAAGTCTCTTAAATTCTCTTTCTCCTCCTTGGAGCCATTCTCCGCAAGTAGGACCATGTTTCAAAAAGATTCATAAATATTTAAAGTATATTATCGAACATTTTACCCCCCACTTCATGAAATAAATTAAAGCTCCGTGAATATAGTAAAAATAACATAGAAATTAAATGAATTTATCCATTAGTACGAAATAAAGCTTCTTTTTACCATATTAATTAACCCCAATGCTGGTTAGATAAGTAAAGGCTAAGCTCACCCAATACTAAGCCCAACGGCAGGTGAAATTAACACATCGGAGTAGGGTGGCCAGTTCCTTTCCCAGGAAGACCTCGTTCCGATATATCATATAGCTTGTGTGAAGCTGAGGGTGTTCGATAGTACTAACCGGAATATGACCAGATCCCGGTTCTAAGTCTCTAACAATTGTACGACGTCTCCCAGCCACTTATTTTATACTATTTTCTTTAAAATTGTTTATTTACCATTCATTATTAAAATAAGAAATATATTAGTTAACTTAATGGCTAAATTAAATCTAAGCACGTCACTCCATAGTAAATTGTTTTTACAGGCCTCTAGTATGCTTATTTGTTAATTTGTTATGCTCAGATATTACCTATTTAAGCTTTCTCGTTAATGGATGATGGTTCATGCCTGCGGTTACCGAGGGGGAACGCTAAATAAGTACAATATACAGCGTGCAGTAATTAGTTTTTTATTTACGTAAATTGCTTAGACGATTTTATAAATTGAAATGGAAATACTACTGTAAGCAATTGGTGAAGTGATATAAACGTTAATAGTTCTCTATGAGTTCTTTTTTGCAATTGTTTTAGCCAAAGTTCGTTATACCATTGTTTTTTTTTACTTTATGAATAGATAAACTAGAGCTAAGAATAAAATATCGATGTTGAGTACTTAGCTAAAATAGAGTAAAAACATTGACCAGTTAATGATAATCTACTATTCAATTGGTAAGATACTGATCTATGGTCGAAGGAGAAATATGCTAATGTGATTCCACCAATTTTATTATTTTAAATGCCATTTTAATGGTATTGGTAAAAGATACAACTTAATGGTATTTTAATGCCTAAATAATTGCTTTGATTTTTTACCTATGTGGGTGTGGTAATCCAGAGGATAGAGAGCTGGGCTACTGACCGCAGGGCCCGGGTTCGATTCCGGTTGAAGTTTCTTCACACCCTTAGCCTTACACCCAAACCTCTACCATTTTTCGGGAACCAGGTCATTTTGGGAAACCTCAGGTGGAACAGGGAAAGGAACTGACTTCCCTATCCTGGTGTGTGAACTTCACATGCCGTTTGGCTTAGTACTGGGTGAGCTCTACACTCGCTTACCAACCCGACCTTCGGGTTCATTACCGTGGTTGTTTTTCTAAACTAACAAATATTCCGCTATTATTTTAGTTCATATTCTACATTAAAATGCATGTTTATTGGTAAAATTTCATGGCACGGTATTGGTGGAATGTGGAGTCAGATATTGGATATCTTTAATCTCCTGAACAAATCTCTCCGTTAAATTTCAAATTTTAGACAGCAAACTCAATGTATTTTAAAAATTCATTTATTTCTTTCCTTAAATTTGGCTTACTTTTTTTCTAAATCTTACAAAAATTCTAGTCGTAAGTTATGGCTATTTATGTCCCATGAAATCTGTATTACGATTCCAACCTAGAATAAAGTAGCTTTACATTTGCTCCTTTCTTCCCTCACCAAACTATTTGAGGATTTCAAATGGACTCGGCCAATTTCATTTCATAACATAAGCGGACCACTTGTTTGAAAACTGGTCCCTCCCGCACTTTAATGTAAGTATTTATGACCTTCTCTTAGTCCTCCTTCAAATTTCTCTAGTACCATCAGAATTTATTCTTCAGATCTTCCGCCATCCTCTCAGTAAAATCCCAAAACTTAAGTACATCCCATGTCTTCCATTATCTTAGTCCATTCCCATTCCCCATCCCATTATCATTCAAATACTCCAGCCTAGATCAACCTTCTATCATCTCTTCCAGCACCGTATTCATCCGTCCCTTATGCCACAGTAGATGAAACACTCACGTGTCTCGACTTCCTAGAAGTGTCTTCTAATGTGATCTCTGCCGTCTATTCGCTTACTTCCCCCAGTGCCTTTAGATACCACGTCTTGCGATTACATGGCAACCCACTCCACACAAAGTTCTTATACTACTTTTTCTCGAGTGCTATATTGGTGGAGTTAGATGTAATAGTCTTTGTTTATTGTTAAAGGAAATATTTGCTTT
This sequence comes from Calopteryx splendens, assembly GCA_002093875.1. NCBI lineage: Eukaryota > Metazoa > Arthropoda > Insecta > Odonata > Calopterygidae > Calopteryx > Calopteryx splendens. The sequence continues at coordinate 172,889 of LYUA01000309.1, forward strand.
GAGCACTCTACTCATTATTTATTTTGCACTTCTTCCATTGGAAGCTATTTTGCTTCCTGAAAAGAAAATGTCTTCCACGTTTTGTAATAAATATAAGTGCGTTTATACTTTATTGTCTGGAATTGAAACAACTTTCCCTAACGTACTCATTTTTTTTACTCCTCATACCATTTCTTACCTATTTCCTTATTATTTTCCGTTATTCTTAGTCTAAGTGATTACCATTGTCCCAGTTTTTAACTATAGCCAAACATCAAGTGAAGGCAATAATCGGCCGTTGACTAAAAGTTTACAATGACAGGATTTTGTCATTAATATACATTAGGGAAATGAAGGAGTCCTCCCTTTCTTGAGGGAAATTCAGAGTGTACAACAACTAGGCATAGAATATTTTACATTTTGCATTTCTTATTTTCTGTTTCAGCATGAAATTTTGTTGAATTTTATAAAATCTAAGTCACAAGTAATATTTTACGCCAAGAAGTTTTTTATAATAGTTTACTTATATTTTGTGGCAGCATTACGGGAGAATTTTTAAATTTAGTTTCGCATTGCTTTTTTTCTGATGAATTTATTTGCTTTCCGTAAATGAGTTCGAAAAACAGGGGAAATAACACACATCTTTTACAGCTAGTTGTTGAAGATATTTACTCCATGACTGAAATAATAATGTTTATTTAGCATTAGAGTCGTATGTACTCACTAAAAACGAAGCCCAAATAATTGTACGTAGTTAAAGGTGGCAATGTTTATTTGCTGGCAAAATTACTTTAGATACCACCAATAGTTATTATACACAACGTCCGTATAAAACTTTTGGGTGAAGCAATTAATTATTCCATTGTTCTTTTTTTCGGATCAACTCAGTAACTTATATGAGACACTTTTTGTATATGTAACCGAAAGGCTAACCTTCACCCTGATCCCAACCGTGCACTGAATTAAATAACCAATGAATTGTGTTTTTAGTTTTCGTTAGAAATAACGCATATTTTCAACGATATTCGAATACAAATTGGGAAGGTAGATGGATTTTTTCAACTTCTGGTACTTAAATAACTTCCACTGTTTTGATAAACCTGATTGGTTATAGTTATCACTCCAGGTTTCCCTCGCCTCTATGAAAATTCTCTCCTGACCTTGGTATTAGGGCACTTAAGTGGCAAAGCCTAAATATGCCAATGTTTTAATGACGAGCCCATCAGGTAGTACTCTGCGCTCAAGAGACTCTGAGAATTGAGGACCCCGGGTATAATTTCCGATGTTGAAGCAACGAAGAGTCGATAGTTTGAACATACTACTTCATTTTTTAACACAAATACCGAAAATAATTGGTGGACATTTTTTTCTCTTGGGTCTTTATTGCCCCCATAATGACTTGGTCAAACTTCTTGAATTACATTTCTAATGAGCCTTCCTAAATATTTGATCATTAGAGCAATGAGTGGAGTGATTTAAGTTATAATGGATCCAAGTAGATTTCTGCAGCTCCCCCTTTACTGATGGTAAAATTAAATTTTTTGCAATCAATATCCCAATTGCATATTATTTCGTTTTATTAATCAACTCTAGATTCACATTTTTTATTTATTTAAATAATTATGGTTAAAGCTAAAAATTGGAAATGTTCCGAACATCTTGTTTTATTTTATTCCCATTTAAGTATTTTTAGTAGGTAGGTACTTCTCTGGTTATTTGTGTGTAGATTGACTAAATGATAACCCTCATCTTGAGCCATAGGGTCGTATAGGGAGCCAGAATTAGTTATCTTATTATTCTTGTTAAAATATGTATCAATGGTACTTTAGACTAGATTCCGTTATTTAGCATGTTTGTAAATACATTTCAATGATAAATTAATAGCCAGTGAATCTGAACGATCTAATACTCCGCGTGCATATTATTTTTTGATGATTCCTTAAGCCTAATTTTTTCTGTGATTTTTACCGTGTCTTATCTCTTTCACGCATTACATCCGATCGATAAAAATACGGATTTATTTAACAAAACGCGTGTGAAAATCTGTCAACACAAACTTACCGTATCAACTTGAAATTCATGTCCAATTTAAGGAAACATACCACAGCAAAGACAATACTATTTAATCATGTAAAATAATTCCTTGTGCCATCAGAGTCATCTGGAAAACAGAGATTGCATGGAAAAAAAAACGATTACCCTACTTTGGATGGATGATTTTACGCACCGTTTGGAAAGATAAGACTTGAGCCACTGTATACAGCCTGATGCATATCAGTACACTTTTGTTTTCCACTCCGTGATGAATCTATGTCTTTATCAAATTCAAGTAGCAGAAAAGTTTATACAAATTTCTCAAACTTCTAGATATTGGCTCATTTTTTTGGTACTAAAACTGGGGTAATACTTTAAGTACCGCGTGTAAGTTCGATATCAATTTTTCACGCTCAAAAAAATACAAATGGCTAATGCAGCATTGGATGTCACAAAATGGGAAACAGTAGGCCCATCGCAATACTCGGATTTATCGTAGGTTCAAGCAATCGTCCTTCTATTTGCGCTTCTAATTGAGTTTTTTTTAAGTTGACCATTAGAAAAGGATTAATATTTTGAATACAACCTAAGTGAAGGATTTGGAGGTCCCAATTTTCAAAACTGCGTTACAAACAAAAAGGGAAACTTTTTTGAGGATGGAGGCGGCGGTGATGGTTTCAGGAGATCAGAATTGGAGCGTGATGCGAGGAAGGTTAAGAGCCACCTCCGCAGCAAGGACTTTAGTAGTGTCAACACTTGACCCGTGTGCTGGTGTTTCCGTTTCTTCCTTTATTCCCCCTCCCCCCACCCCCTCCTCCTAGTGCCGTTGAACACTATAGTGCCCCTCTGCGGCATTCAAGACCCCCGGAGCCGTTCAAAGGGAAAAAATGCAGGCGAGAATAGGCAAGTTGAATCCGGAGATTCTTTTATCGATGGCCCGGAGGGGTTGATGCGGGTGCGCCGTTACGTTTGAATGCGCTTGCCAGACGTCTCGGGCCATGTTCGCGAGAGCCCCTGCCCAGGAGGATGCATGCACCTTAACCTGCTTTCGTGGTCGAGTAGAATATTTTATTCTTTCGGGTCAGCGTTTTCCGACTCATGGGGCGTTCACTCCTCACAGATGAACTCCAATCTGCGAGGCGTTGGATGGGTGTGCTTTTCAAACGGCTGTTAATAAAATTTTCTCCTGACAGAGATTACCTTGCGTGCTTCAACCATGCGGCCGTTCAAAGCAAGTAATGCGCATAGATCCACGCAGGGACGAAGGTATCCAACGTCCGTACCAGACATGCAAGAGTAATTGATTAATGGTGTTCTTTCCGCCGCGCTAAGTAATTACGTAGGCACCAATGCTCCGGAGTTATCTCAGATATCGGTAGGTATCTTACACCTGGCCGCCCGTTGCCTCGATACATCCGTACGGGTTATTATTGGACCTCAAATTCACCGTATACGTCCATATTAGCGGGATTATCTCGAAAGGTAGTCGTAGGTAGGTTGAGTAGATGGGCGTAATTTACTTACAACTTAATGGTTGATGAAAAATAAGGAGTAATAAGGAAGAATGTGGAATGAATGACACATTGGGGAATGGGAAAAATTTGCCAAGAGGGAAATAGGAATTAAACAGCCTGATGGAATGTTTAGTATAAATAGTTGAAAAATCCGTTGAAAAAATTGAATTAATTATATTTCTTTTAGTTCTTCGATCTTATGAAGATATCGAATTTTTAGATAAACTGAAATTAGATAATATACAAATAGCTATAACCATGACCCAAGAGTTATGATCTAATATAAAATGGCGTGTTCTAGTCCATGTATAATTTCAGTACATAGATTTTCAGGGAAGGGGGATAACAAAAGTCGTGTTTACTCATTTGCGATGAATTTTCTTTTGAGACCAGTAAAAAAGCAAATGGAGCGTACCTGGATCATACAGGAGGTACTACCATGAGTAGGGGAAATGCTCTTGACTCTTTGAATATTACATGATGCGGTAGAGCTGCACCTGCGATTCCAATCTGTTTGCAGACGTAAAACGAGCCATTGTTAATATACAGTGCGGTTAAGTTTCAGTGTTATCCACAACCATTTTGAGGCTTGATATATCCTTTCATGGGGCTCGTAAAATTGTGTTTTGTTCATATCTTATGTAGCGTCTGTTTTAAAATAAAAGTTTACAACTTTCATAAGCATACCTATTTAAATTTCTTAGCTTGCGTCTAAATTTCAATTTGAGGAGTTTTTTGTGCACGGATGAAAAAGTCTGATTTAACATGACTTTGATTCTAAAAATTACCGTTAAATATTTAAAAATATGAGTTTTACGAATTTCGTTTATACTGTTGAAAATAATGATTACATATCCTTACCTTTACTGGAAAATAGCCTTAACAGCGTGAAAGATATTTTCCATTTTCTTATCCAAAAATAAATAAGTCAACCTAGATTAATTTTTTTAAATGGAATAAAAATACAATATTCGATCCAAGTTTTCAGTACATTTAACATTCCTATTTAATGGTCAATGGTTGTTTTAAAAATTAGTCTTGTGGATGCCATAGCAGTCAAACATTCTGCGTGAAGTTCTTATGCCAGGACTAATGTCCAATGGAAATAGTCCTTATTTTGGATACCTATAAAATAATTTAGCTGTCAAAAAATTTGCTAATTAATAAAAATTTCTGAAGTCAATTTAAAACCTACTAAAGTCATATATCCATAAAGATTTTAAAGAGGTTTCATTTATATTTTAATTATACCAACTTGAAAGTACTTCTGCGCAATATGCGAATTAGATAACACACCACTTGACGACATAGGTGTACAACTAAATACATATGCGTGGTGTTACAATAAACAAGATGTATTCTGCACTTATATTATTAGTATGTTAATTTTTCAATCATAGAAGGTATTAAGCACTTGCTAGTCTTCTATACCGTTATCTATTACTCCATAAAAAAACGAGAATTGAACACTTGATTTACCTTTTCTATAGAATAAAAAAAGACAATAAAGTAAATGAAAATCCATTTGCAGCTTACTTTCGTTTAAGAACGTAACATGAATAACTATACATTGCTTTAACGTTGAAGATAGGATGAAAAATGGATTCTTAAGGCATTTGCAAGAGGAAATGGACTGGGAGAAAAAGTAGAATTGGAGGTATTTTTTTGGGCAAGGCATTAGCGTAACGGACATTTGTGCCAGCCTTAATTGCTATATATTCTACCGTTATCATATTTTTCTTTAAGCAAAGAACCTCTTCATAAATAATTTTAAAAATATTTTAATTATTAACACGTTATGTTATTTTCATTAAAAAACTGTGTACCTCTAGAGGTAGAAATGACAAAGTTTGGTGATTTGATATTTAGAACGAATGTTTTGCCTTAATATTTTTTCAGCTACTTGAATTTTTTTTAAATTGTCATTTCACGAAGTACCATCTTGTCTTCTCTATGTGCACAACCAAATTAGGTTAAATCATTAAAATAAAATCCTCAATGATTAACTCGTATTTAGGCAATTTTATGTATTTTTGGCACATCGTAAATGCTATCTCGTTAAATGTTATCCGGAACGGGCATCTGGGGAGTCTGAACCATAATGGAAGGGATTTAAAAAAAATGGAAGTGCATGCAACGAGTCATAATCATTTAACGAGCGTTTTCACGCATTGAAAAGAATCATCGGTGCAACACGATCTTTCAATTACGAGGACTGCCGTATCGTGATATAGGCACGTTTTCACTAATAATTCATTCCGACCCAGACGGGGGATTTTACACCGACTTATCTCCCTTCTGTCCTAATTCCAGACATATAGCGTACGTCTACTTCCGGGAAAACGATGTTCTCCTTTTCTTCTCCCCCCTATCTCTCTCAATATCCCTCTCCTCTTGTAGGCATAAAAGCCCTGGATATCGTTACTAACTCAGGAGAGCTCCCGGGTCGCGCATGCAACGACACAGAGGAAGGAGTGTCGGGTGGTCGCTTGGCCCAAGGAATCTACCCAGCTCCTCCTCGCGGCGTTGGCATGCAAATTTCTCGGATTCCTAGAACGCTCATCCGCGCAGAGTTAAGGGCACTACATCCTCCCCTTGGCGTGCGATACAGTATGCACACGCTTACGCAATCGTCCTCCTACATAGAAACTCTCAACGTTAAGCACCTCAAGATGCCTGATGAATGCTCTCGGAGGGAAGCACAAGGAAATTGTTTGTTTACTGATCCATTGACCTCTGGCTCTTCTATCTTTAAATGTCAACGTGAAGCCCGCTCACAAATTGCTGTAAACTTTGCAGAGTAAACTTGCAGAGATGGGACAATTTTTTTTCAGGATAAGTAACATTTCAGACCATCAAAATTAAAACACGATTGATTATGTTTGTTTAATGGCTATTATATCAGAGAATAACTCTTCAATTAATAAAAGATTTATTAATACTAATAAATGATGAAGAAAAATGTGGAATCATTACATTTAGTAATGATTCCACCACATAACTCCTTAGAGACCTCTTTCAAAGCTCAACTAGGCCCTTTTTTAACAATCTGATGGCAAAAAGGTGCTTTTCATACTAATAGGGACGATATTTGTCCTACCAAATTGTTCCTATTGTGGAAAAGGGTATTTAGAACACATTAGATCTAAACATGGGCGACTTTTCAAAAAGTCGACGCCAGAACTAAACACCATGAATCGAAAAATTTCACCGATTAAGCATATTTTCCATCGCAATCAGTTAACATTTTTAATTTAAGGATGGACTCCTGAAGGCGGCAGAACTAAGTAATACCCTCGACTTAAAAAAAACTTAAAGTATAACTATGCAGCGCTGAAAAGATGCGTCCTTCGCACAAGTGTGGAGGTAAAAAAACCGTCCCTTGAAAGTGATGAGTGAAGCGTGCGGGATCTGATAGTTAACGGACCTTACTTGGGCTCCGGAGTCGGCGGGGTGTGGGGCAGGAGCAAGAACACCCGCAGGGAGGTGCGAAGGGATGTTTCGGAGAGGGAAGGGGACGGGGGGGGGCCGGGGGTGAAAGGCGTGAAAAAAGCGGAGAGGAGAGGCCAGACGACCGCAGAGATGAGAATCCAATTAAACGGGACAAGAATGGGCGGGATAAAGGGGAGGAGAAACGTTGGTAATGAGGATACGGGAAGCGGATGGGATGTTGCGGCGAGGGGCGGGAGAGGGTTGGTGGGGAGGATGTGTGTGAAATGGGGGAGTGGTGGAGAAGTCAGATGACGGAACGAGGG
>LYUA01000309.1:224798-245186 GCA_002093875.1 Calopteryx splendens
GGGGGGTTGGCTTGGTGAAGCATAAGCCCAAGGAGGAAGGAAGGTCACGTGGAATGGGGGGAGGGTTCAAGGAAGGTGAGGGGGCTGGGAAGATCAGGGTGGGGTAGAATTTATGGCGCCGGGAGATGGCCCCGGTAATGGTATCGGGGGGAGTAACTTCGGCATCGACTGATTCTTTTCCTCCCTTGTGCCGACGAGTGGAACCGTAGAGCAAAAGAAATGTCTAAGAAAAGGGCTGGGAGTGGTTATAGAAGGTGCAAGGGTAAAGGAGAATGACGATGGATGATACGGTTTAGAGAGAGAAGAAGCAAATTAAGTGATTGATGTCTAATCTGTTTGCTAAAAATTGATTTTATTTTTGAGATCCCGATTTAAGATCTAAGGGTGAATAAATTAGTGTAGTTTTATTAAAGGTGATTCTAGGAGCCATATTTAATAGTAAAGGCACTTTCAGCTTTTGAATAAATTTATGCGAAATTACTGATGCGTGCCTGTCACTAGAAGGTAATTATTTAAATTTCTTTAAAGGAAGCTTGACGTTTATCTCCTAATTAATTTTAACAGCACCGCTCAATCAATGAAGTGCTATTAAAATTAAAAAAGTTTCTGATATGAGTAGGGACTAACACCTGAAAATTTACTTATTAAATAGCCAACTTATGGGTAGAATTTAGTATTTAGATTTAAAGATTCAATGTTGCTATTCTGCTAACTGGGAAGATTTTTCATGTATGCACTAAAAATCAGAAATAAGTAAATGATGCACTAAAAATGTGTAATATAATTATATTTTTGTTAATAGGTAAATAAAATAAGCATGTGATCATAATAATGGGCATGATGAAATACAACCAAAATTTTTTGGGGTGGTGAATGATAACTTTTTAAACTGAAGGTATGAAATAAGGTTATTTGTATGATTTGATATTCTGCTTAGGATAATATTAAATTTTTCGATAAATTGTTTTCTTCCAACCAAGATACAATATTTTCGCGCTACTCGGATAGGGAATGAATACTGCCAGCTATTAGAATTTGGAAAAAAAACGTATTAACAAAATGGAGAAATATAGCATTTTCAACCTCTCAATTCAAATTATTAACATAAATGAAGTTTTTATTGAATAAAATTTCGTAAAATGCAGGATCAGCCGACAAATATATTTTATGTTCATGAAAAAACGGAAAAAATAATTCGGAATATAATATACGCTTTTGTTTAAATTTTTACTACAATCACTGACTGAATCTTGATAAAAAATATTCGTGTCCTTGAGGTTATACAATAGGGTAAATTAGATAATGATGTACAGTGATAATGAATTTTATCATTGTTTTCCTGACTTTCCTAAGTGCAGTTATTGATCTTTACTGCATAATGCCTCGAGTTACACCGACATTTTTCCCATGCAAAATGCAGCTGTGGAAGAGTTCTCTTAAGAGCTAAACGTGATTAGGGAAAATTTTCCTTTTCTCTGAATCTCTCCTTTTTATATGACCGTTTTCCTTTAAAAAAAACCTTATCCCACTCAAATGGAGAAATAGAGCAAAAAATATCTTCCACATCCGCATGCAAAAAAATGTTTTTTTTATTTTGCTTTCCACTATTTCAACCGCAGTCTTCCTTGTGCCCCTAACGTGTGGGAAACTGCAGATGTCGGCTTAAGTTTTGTGAAGGGTTGCATTTATAAATGCCGTTATCCACTACGAGTGAGGTTTGCATTGAACATTGACAGCAGTGCTACACTCGTTTAAATTTGAATACAACTTTTCAGGTTGAGCGTCGTGAAGCGTGCGCTTGATAGATGCTATATTTGAATATCGTATTCCTGTCATTGAACTTTATTGTAGTTTCATCAATCCTTCCATTTTGTGTATTTTTTTATTAAAAATACTAATTTAAATTTATTACATATCGATATGAAGGTTTTTACTTGAAATCATCGTTGTCAATTGAGCGATCATTGTCATTTCTTAAGATACATTATTGTTTTTAAACGGTCATTTCGATTGATAACGTCGTTTTTAGGTGATGAGGTTAACTTTAAATCTTTATTTCAAGCATTCAGATATTTTTATTTCTCGATTTCCATTTTCAGCTCCAATTAATGAACTTTTAGGCTGTTTTTTATATTCCTGTATTGTATTCCTGTCCTATTGTAGTCCTGTATAATATTCTTAGTAATTAATTCAATTCGATATTTATCCTTCAACTTGATCTCCAGCCAAGAATGGGTAGCGCATACCTAAATAAAACCATTAGGTAAAACCAGATTTTCATGAAAAATCATAAACAGTATTTTTTGCGATCCTTCTAAGGTCTATAGATAAACACTAAAGCCAATATTTAACGTGAAACACTGTTGAATATTCCGTAAAAATAACTATTCCGATAAATGCTAATTTGACACCACTCTTGAAGTTTTCTCGTGCGATAGTATTCCTTTTTCAAATACCTATTCTTATTTGATGACGCATAGTATTTTATTTATTGCGTAGGCCAGCGTAACATCTCCTAAAACTACCGACCTCTTCAGCTATTACAAACCACCAGAGCAGGAATTGAAGAATTGCATGAATTTCTTACTTTAAAAAATTATTTTTATTGCAAAGATGTCTTTCTCATGATAAAATATGAAAAACGCGAGTAATAATAACTATGCTACTTGTAGGAGTACTTAAATCCTGAATGACAGCGGTTTTCGTCGAAGTCCTGGCCGGTATAAAATATCCGAACTTCAATTTCGAATTCCCGTTGAGTTGACCAGACGTAAATTTTATTCAATAATATTTCATGGTTTCAAAGGAATTTTACTGTCCAATTAGGCCTTCATGAGAAATCACCGATCGAACATTTGATCGAGAATACCTACTCTACTCCTTAACATGAAGTTTCGAGAAAATTAGATTCGTGGGAGGACGATGGATTCCGTAAGAGCCGAGATAGCGAGGTAGTGTCGTAACGTGAACCATGGCAGATAAGACGTGCAGAGAGAGTGTCCCGAAAGACGTAAAGGGGCGAGGGAAAGTTTCCAGGAGAGACAGATCATGTCATACGCACCGAAATCCACCAAAGCCGATTCCTCCAGTTATTAATTTTGAATTTCCCTATTGTCCGTCCCTTCAAGAAGCGTCAAACTATCTCCTTCCCCCCTTCATTTCTCCCGTCTACCAAGCTTTGCCAGCCAAAGGCGTCAACCAAAGTGCGAACGATTGGCTGCTCTGTGTCAAGTATCGTTTGCGAGCTGTCTTACTTCGTGAAAATAGCCAGCTACGTCAATGCTCAGAGTGGTGTAATAGATCTTCAAAAGGTATTAAAGCTCTAAATACTCGAAGATTTTTCTAGTTTTCATATTTCGGATAACTCCTCCTTTCCATGGATTTCTTCTCTCACTTAATTCTCATAACATAAATGAATAGGAAGGGGGCAAAAGGGGTTGAGTTCAAAGAATTTTTCATATTTATCTTTAATTATTCTTTATTTTGATTAAATTCGATGGTAGGAGCATTTCTATAACTTTATTCACCAAAATAATTTAAAGCATACCATTTTTAGCACCAATTTTTAATATTTAGAGCTTTAAAAAATGTGCAATGTGGTCGCATATGGTTTTGCTTGAACGCTATCATTTCAAATCAAAAAAAATATTTTGCGTTATGAGTGCTCTATTTTTATTAAAAATATTGTTGGACTTGCAAAGGGATAAATAAGCATGGAGTGCGTGCTACGTTAAATGTTTAGTTTTTAAAATTTTATTTTTCACTCTAAACATACTTCAAAAAGATGCTACTCACATTTATCAAAGCAACTTTACCGCTAATGGAGTCTTGGCAATGTTTTTAGAAGGAAGTCCATTCACCTTAACTGAACTACCAGAATGTAAAAAAACACTTTTTCACGGTTGCTGCCACAAACCTGTAAACTAATTAGCTGCACTGATAATTGGGCCTTAGATATCAGCTCTTTTAACAGATTGTGACTTCAAAAAGGAGGTCAATAAATTATGATTTCTCAATAAATTGATTTGGAAAACTTTTAATACGGGTTCACTATAACCTTTTTCAGCCATTATTACAACTTTCATTACCTAAAAGACTCACTGATTGCGGATGCGGCTATGGATGCGGCTATGGATGGATTGAATTGTTTCGTTTAGGAGAAATAATTACACAGAATGAGGATCATAACGCTCCCCATCGCGTAAACAACGATCTAAATGCCGCATTACCCATTTCGTGCCTTTCCCCGCCTCGGAATGACGATTAATTTCGTGTCTCCGCCTGGTTATCATCACCGGCCGATGGCTCTACATATGGTGTACTCTTTGAGCATCGCGCACGGGGAGACGGTGGGTGCTTATCTCTCCACGGTTTCTCGTTGCTGCATTATTCATGGGAAGTACACTCTCCTCCTCGCACCCGGCGGGAAGGTAGGGGTGGTAAACATGGCGATGACCGGCTGCCGAGGGGTAAAAGAGAGTGCAAGGGGATAAATTCATGACCCGCCGGCTCGTCTCTCCTAGAATGCTCGCGATTCCAAAATGAGGGAATCTAAAAAAAATGGACCGCGTGTGAAAAAATAAGAAACGAACAACGTGCGGGCGAGAGATTCCTTTAGCGGCCCCTTATTCTCTGCACCACCTCACATGAGGAGGAAGGGTAATGTGTCAGAAGCAAGGTGGTTGATGACGCAGAAAAATAAATAAGTTGTCGACGTGGAAGGAAAGAGCAGTGGCTGGAATCGCTAGAGATTCTTCTTTAACAGCGTTTTTGGAAAAAGAGCAATTTTGTGAATTTTCTCTATATTACCATGATAATTCTCCCACGAGACAAAATGAGATAAAATGCCGGGAGTCGGGAGGTAAATGGAATCCAGTGTCCTCCTTTTGCATAACTGGGAAATAAAATCGTAAATCCGATCCAAGGATTTACGCTTGACTTTCCGCTGCAAACTGGGATATTGTGTTTAGCAGTGAGGTTCAGCTTGCGATAAGTATCTTAACTCGGCCTTGCTTTTTGGAAAACTGTTGGTTCTCTCAATATGCAATTGAGATTCTATGACCACCACAAGTGAGGTATTTCTTAAATGATATCGTAGGCTAGCGTGTTTGCTAAGGCGTCAAGTGCAAAGATAATCTAGTTCCTACTCGATTAAACTCCATGGGGGCTTTTTCTCTTCCACCCAATCCATCAAACTTCACCTATTCAAGTTTGACAGGTCTGAAGATAGAATAGAATTTATGATGTATAGAAAATTACTACGCTCCGATGTTAATGCGATTACAGACACCGACAAGGAAGGTGATACGTGAAAACGTCCGTTTATAATGTGACCTTGTAGGAATAAAGAATATTTGCCAATGGAAAATATAGTCTGAAGAGAAACTTGTCATATAAATAATTGTAGAAGAAAAAAGGAAACAAGAACTGATCGATTGGCACCTTAATATACACAAAGAGTTTGTTAAGGCCTCAAAATTGGAGTTATGAAGAGAATTCCTGAAAAGTAGGCGGACAAATGACTATGGACTAATACCTAGACCCAATGAAGGAAAAAAGAACTATCAGGGTATAAGAGAATTGGCAATGGCCAAAAACTGGCAGGAATCGAGTACTAGAGTCAAGCGGACTTCAGATTAAAGGAAAATAGAATTATTGAAATCCTCTAAGTGGCCTAAAATATTATTAGCATGAATATCATAATTTAATACCTATTATTTTGTAGTAAAATTTCGATGACTATTCCAAGGAGAAAATTTCAAGAATCAAATAGGAATAAATTTTGTTCCTATATAATAATATATTTTAGCTGAGATGAGTTAATTTCCATGTTTTTACATAATTATAATACTTTTGTGCATACCTAGAAGACAAAATTCAATGAGTTTTATAGCATACCTCTTAGTTAAGTTTTTTTGGTTAAGTTAAGAAATCCCAGGTTTTTTCAAAAAATATTTTGACACAGCAAAATACTTTACTGGGGTAATTTATAAAAATTTGTAAATTGAAAAGTAAAGGCGATTGGAGATCCTTTGAAATAATGATGTTTTAATCGCTTTATATGAGAGGATAACTCCTAGTAAATAATTGATTTGCTAGGCTTCACGCAAATATAGTGCCTTATTTTAAGAAGGCACCATCCTGTTTCCTCCGATTAGTGTTATAGATAAGTATGCTTAGGAAGTTATGTTTAGAATTATGGTATTACATGACAATGATATTCGTTAAAATTTTATACCATAATTTCTGAATTATGTCGGATAATTCCTTTGATGCATATTTTTCGCTCATTAAAACAACGTTATTTATTTCTTGGTTAAATATTGTTTTTAATATGTAAGTTTCATGCATCATATGTGATTGGTTATAGCATTTTTAAACTAAATTTATGCCACTAAGGTCGATTGTGATAATTCATTAGATTTTTTTCTTCCGAGTTTTAGAGAATAAATAAAGGAGCTGAAAAAACTCCATTTTAATTTTCAGATGCAATGCATCTTGGGGGAAGAATTGAAATTCAATTTAATGCCAAAAATATGAAAATTTGGTGAATAGAAAAACTATTGCTCCACATTTCTCAGATATTCTCTTAGAATAGACATCTGTCCCGTAGAAACTGCGTAGAAAGACTTCCTTCGCATCACTTGACTCATTTTTTTTAATCCTCACAGCACACTAAACGCGCCCAATCAAGTGCTGAACCGACCACTTTTGCGCCTTCTTCATCCGTTTCTAACTTAAATTTCTACACGACTTCAACGATTCGACCTGCCAAACTTTCTTGCCCACCCCTTTTTTAGTGTGGTGGGTTCAGCTCTTGAATTTTGAAAGAAGCCTCACTCACCTCAGAAAAAAATATTTCGCATCAGGGAAAAATTTTTAAAATTCTCTTTATCTCTGTAAGACGTAACCGTATTCTGTCTTGTGTATTCATAAAATGGAACCCAACGGAAGATAATTTTAATGTTTTCGATTTATATACTAATACTTCGGTGGACTGTGATATATTTATCCACAGTCCACCGATATATTTATATATCACAGTCCACCGAAATATATTTGACCTAAAAGAATGAATAATGATTTGGTTATTCGTCAAGTTCAATAATGCAACCGATAAGAATTCCGATTCGTAGCTGAAAGGAGAGAGTTACACTCAATTGTATTTAGCTCCTCACAACACTAATACTCGATGTGGAATAAAAATATAGATAAGAGAGCCCACCGGGGTGTGGGTGAGTTTGGTACATGGTTTCATTTCTTTTACTCCCCTCTGTCCTATATCTCTCTCTATCTCAACTTGTCTCACTAGGAGGCTGTTTTGAGAGAGAAGGCATGCGATGGGGCGTCATCACTTGGGGAGGTAACTGCTGCATGGGCACTCAGATGGAGTGAGAGGATAGCAACAGGGTGATGATGCAACTCAGCCCCTGCGGTATCTCTCTCCCTCTCTCCATGGGGATGGGGAGAAGTGGAGACGGGGTAGGAATGAGACGGGGGAGTGGGGCTTCTGGGGGTAGGGTAGGAGGAGGAGGAGGATTAGGTGAACGGAGGAGATTGGAAGGGCTGGTCGTGAGGAAACAGCCCCAGCAGTGCTCATGGTTGCGTCTCGCATTTCGCCCTGTCCGTGGACGTGGAGAAGGGGCGGGGCACGGACGGGACCCAGACGTAGGCATGAAAGAATGAAGCCTACAAAAACCTGGATGGCCTCCCGGCATTCCCTTTAACTCTCCCTTGCGCTTCCTTATTTTCCTTTGGTTGTGCTTTCTTTTGCCACTTCAGCCGTTATTTTTTCCTTCTGCCTCGCATTGATTGGCTAGTCATGCTTCCGGGTTGGGGAAGAGGTTCTTTAAATGCGCGTGCCGATGTTGGATCATTTAGTGGTGGCTTATATTTTTCCGAACGGGTAGAGTAGGTGAAGAGATAAGAGAGCGGGACCGTCTGGATGCTACAAAGGGACATTTTTAAACTCTATTCTTTGAAATCGGATCGGGTTTTATTCAAATCAATTCATCGATCGCAAGAATTACTCCCGCTGCACTGATCGGCATGTAAACGCGGTGTATGCGTCAATTGTACTGCTGCCTTTATGATTCCCTTGGTATTGATTTGGAACACTATAACTGGTGAATAATAAATAACTCCGTTTTACCGGCGAATGCATCGCAACAGCCTCTGAATGTAAATTTCAAATAAATTGAAGTAAATTCGTAATACAGTAAAAATAACTTATCATCTGCTCGTCGTTACCTTCGTAGTGCCTATGTATTTATATTCATCATTGTTTATTGCTTTGATAGATCACCACGTGGTTGGATGTATAGTTAGACCATCAAACACACCCAAAAAAAAGTGAGAAAACTTCGATCGGGGACACGTCATGGTTTGACGAATCTGTTACAAAATATATTCATTGGGCATAAACAATGAAATTGCCTTTAAATGTTTAATGACTAATTATTTGTTAAACGTTTTGGTGTTGAAGTGAAAAAAAACTACAGACGTCGCGGGGACTGGTATATTTGGTTTATCAAGCCGAAAACACGTCCCTGGAAATATTATTTTCTAAATTATTCTTAATTTTATTTTCTTAATTTTGATAATTTGGAGAAATATACTCTACGGCCTCAGATGCATGGCTCATTAAGGGAATGAAACGGTAAAGAAGTTTATTAGGGTTCGGGCATGGGAAGCTAAATTCTTGAGAATGTAGTTGTTACCACCCCAATGTGGTTCATAGTGATGAAATTGTTTCACAAACGAGGTGTACCACAACAAGGTTTTTCATAATAATAGATTGTATCAAACACAGTTACATTGAATTAAATGTTCAAGCAAATGACCCCGAAAGAAATAAATATAAAATTAATGCGATATTTTCATATATTTAAGTAATCATCTCGATGGCTAGTGTTTATTGATAAAATATTAGCATAGTTTTCTCATCGGTAGGTCATGCGAAACTCAATTTGAAATTTTGTTCATGGCATTTTGAGCTCGAAAGAAAATAATATTCCATTGTATGCGATTTTAGAAGACTTTCTGTGAATCAGGAAGTTAGAAATCTATGGAATAGATTAAAATACCATATTCTCGATAAATATTTCTTTTTGCAATCGAGTACAGAGGGTAGTCATAGATGGGTTAAGCTCCAATACAATGGAGTCACATTAGGTCTTTTCCAGGGGTTGTCATCGGTCCTCTTTTGTTCCTTCTTTACATAAATGACATTAACCCCTCGTTACCAAAGCAATCGTTTACAAAGATAAACGCTATCCCGCTGATAAAGTACCAATAACTGATGACCGAGATGGAATACAGGACTGGTGTGAAAAATGGCGATTGGAATTGAACATAAAGAAGTGTGTAGCAATAAGCTTTTTAAAAAAGGGTATTTCTCCATCGACGGTTTATTGTATCAAAAAGCCAATACATCCATTGGGCCCCATTAAATACTTGGGTGTTACCTTAATTCAAGAGCTCTATTATTCGGGGGATATGAAGGTAAGCTAGCAAAAATGTAGAATTTATTAAAAGGTTGGTGGGTAAATGCGACGAGAAAGTAAATTAGAAATGTTATCTTTTTCTAGTCAGGTCTCACTTAGGATATGCCTCTAGTAAATGGGATCCCCACGAAGCGGGCGTTATAACCAAATTAGATCACGTTCAGCAAAGAGAAGCTAGACGATGATATGATAGTAAAACGATGCTATGATAAATTCAGAAGCGTTACTAGATTATTAAAAGAGCTCGGATGGGAATCCCTCTCCGACCGGAGGTTAAATTATAGGTTAAACTTGATCCAAAAATTAGAAGTTGATCTCTTTTCTGATGATGTTAATAATGCCTTAGCTACCCCGTCGTGTTACGGTAGGATAGATCACGTTAATAAGATGAGAGGGATTAACTGTAGAACGGTTACGTTTAAATTTTCATTTTTCCTGCGAAAGATAGGGGATCACGATAATTGTCAAGGATAGCGCTCATGAAAGACTATATTATGCAAAGCAGCCCAGTCAGTGTCTTTATATTAACTCCCATGCTCACTACGTCTACTGAGCGCTCGTCTTGCGTGTGTGCAACACCATTTTATTCTTGCCTATATAGGGCATATTAATCCGTTGGTATTTTACCCTGCTCGTTCCTCTCATTGGTTGAGTTTAGTTAGCTCCCCTTTTTACTTCTGTATTCTTGAAGTGTTTTATTGTAACGGTGCATATCTGGTGTGGAAACAGCAACTGCCACACACCATGGTGGTGACTAGTAGGGTACCATGTAAATTTAGATGTAGATTTAGCGTGAGTGATGTGCTTTTATAGCATTGTAACTTGATTGAGTACCCCAAGACCGTCTCAATGATTCTGAAGACATACTGCCAGTGTAATTCGACAGAATTACATTCAACAGAAAGAATTCTAATCACTTATGAGGCTGATATTATACCCTAATTTTTATTTAGAATTGGGGAAAAACATGAATCTAGTATCGCCAGAGGCGTTCTGGAAACGGGCATCGAAAAGATATTGGAAGGGCCGACAGTGAATTAGTATTTTTTTATACTACCAGAGAAGAGCTCATCACTCGAGGCTTATAACGCAATAGTTATGGAACTTATGGAATTTTCCCAACGGAAAATCTGGTTATTTGATACTTGATAACCGAAAAACGGCTCTGATACAATTTAAAGTTCATTGATTTTGAAATATAATCCTTTTGTGATTTACCTAATATGCTGCTTAAAAGTATAAGCTAATTGGTGAAGGAGAGATTAGTGTCGCTTGTAATATATTTCGATTTAAATATTATTAATAATCTGTTGAACGTTTTAAGAGAACTGTAACAAAATGTTTTAGGTTTGTTCTGTCACGTTTCCAAAAAAATTAACAATCAGTTCTCTTTAAAATTTACGAAATAGAATGCATCCTAATTATTTGTTATATTTTGGCATTGATAAGAAATCTCATCTGTAGTACTCCGCAAACGAACTCAACCTCCCCCTTTTTCTACACAATGTCTCTATCACCCAATTTCCAGCAATCTCCTCAGGAAAGAAAATGCTGAAACGATCCGCGAAATTGTAAAGACAAAGTATCACTCAACCTGTTACTAACCGTAACGTTTAAAAATGACAAATTTTTCTAAAAAAATGTTTTAAAAAATTAGGAAAATAAATATCGGGATCGCAGTAGTTGAAACTACGGATCTTTTTTCAATGTATCGGTGCTAAATTCAGTTTTGCCAACCTTAGATTTTTTTTCATTTTTATAATTTCTAAATTCCAGTTATAATTTTGGAGGAAGACGTCACGGAAATAAATCATGGTGCTACCTAGACCATCTCTGTAACTTTAGCACCAATTAACGAGATGCTGGCCCTTTCGTCGAATACACCGTGCGATTTCCTACAAGGCATTCTCCGCGGAAGACCCGGCTATGGTCCACACCTTATCCTTCGAAATTATTTTGCATAGAAGCTCTTCTATATTAGCCAGCTCCTTTGTCCTTTTCCTCCTTAGCGTGGAGGATCGTTAGTTCCTTAAATTCATCTTTCGTTTTGTCATGTTCAGGATTTTTATTTACGATTTCATCCGAGGTTATTTAATTTGGAATGTTGTATTCTGATTATCTTTCTAGCGTTGGTGAGGAGATTGGATAGCCAAATGAAAATAAAATTTTTTCAATACATTTAATTTCATGTGCATTACTTCTAGTGTACCCTTTTGGGGCAATAAGAGATTACATTGTTTTTAACGTTCTTCTATTCGAGTGAAATTCCTGAAGATAACATAAAATATTTAGCCCTGGTTCCATATAGTCAAGATTAATTATTCCTTCCAGTTCCACGCCTTTCAATCTGAGTTAAGAAAAGGAGATAGCTTGATGCATATTGCTATTTTGTAGGTGTGAAATTCTTGGAAATTGGATTTCTATTATTAGACGTATTTGAAAGCTGAAGTATTGCTGTTATGTGGATATTTTGAATGGTTTTATATTTTCCATTTCAGGTATGTGATAAGGTAAAATTTTATCATCAATAGCGTAATCAGAAAATAATTTCAAGTTTAGGGAATTCTTTTCATATCACCACAATTGCACTCACATGTGCCAAAAGAAACAATTACTCACGTCCTAAAGGTTTATTGGTATATTTATTGCCTTGGTACTTTATTTGTTATTTATATTTTTCTAAGCACAATCATAATTCTAATTTGTTTGAATTGCCTTCATTGCCTAGTCAACAGCTGTTATTGAGGGAAAAGTATTCCGGAGGGATGGGAATCTCCAGAGAGAAATTTTCAGGTTAGGGCACAACCTATTCAGCACACACCGGCTACAATACTGGTACTAATTATTCAATAACCTTGGTCATATGCTTTAAGTCCGTCTAGATAATTCAAGCATAGCATATTTATTTTATATTTTTTGGTATTAAGATTTACACGGGATTTACTCATTATAAATTTTTTCGCCTCCTCTGTGTTAAATATTCAGGTTCAGCATCCTGACGTATCCAAAATAGGACGCGGAATGTTCGAAAAAGTCTTGTCAAACTTCAACATGCCGTGACTGTTCTGTCCGTGACGCTTCCCAGTTGCTAAAAGGGGTGAACTTGCCAGTGAGCTGTGTCGGTGTTATCAGTTTACTCACGTTTCCACCTTTTTTCCGAGTCTTCCTAGCTCCGTCCCCGGCCACCTTCTTAAACTTAAACTCGGCCCATTGCTTCCTCACCCGGGCCAACATTTTCCTTTCGGCTTCTTTCACTTTCGAATCTGATCTCCTCCCTTTCTCCTTCTTTCCGTCCCTCTTCGGTCTCCCCGTCCACGTCTTCCCGTTTTAATTTTAGCTTATCCCCTCCGGGCAACGTAAAGAGGAGAAAGATTAGGGAGGTAGGAAGTGAGGGATAACATGGGAAAGGGAGGGTAGCAGGAACTTTGATGTCAGACCGAGGGGGAAGGTACGAAGAAGGGAGAGAGGCAGGAGATTAAATTATACGGGGGGAGGGAGGGGGAGAGGATGACTTGGGTACGATGTGTTTCGGTCTCTTCTCTCCGGGAGGGAAAAGGACAATGACTGGAGGGGGTGGGTGGAAAAGGGCGTGGGAGTGTGAGTGGGGTCAGCAGTTTGATTAATTTTAACGCGCATAGAAGCAGTCATTCACCAAAAAAGCGTGGAAGATCATGGTTTTTTTAGTTTGTTAAGGAGTAATTAAATCCGAGGACGAGACAGGTTATTGAGAGGGGTGTTAGGGATTTTTTTACGATCCATTTGAAGGAAAGGAATGTTTAGAATAGTAGTTTGGGGGTAAATGTTCACCAAAGAAGGGGAGACGAAAGTGCAAAATAGACGGAATGAAAATGGAATGGAGGTACACTTCCGCGATGAAATTTCCTTACCTGACAGGTGTCAAGGCTTCCTCAGTAAAATAAGGTATTTTGTGGCTTTTCACAGAAATAAGTAGTAGGAGGGAATTTTCGAATATCCCTAGTTGAAGAAATAAATATGATTTTGTAAATTTTAATATTTGATAGTTAAAATGAATTTTATGAAAAATTAGCTGAGGTTAAAAATATTTTTTTCCAGACTGATAATGGATGCCTTTTCTCTATTTTACCTTGACACCATAAAATAAAATAAATAGAATCTATTTTTAAAATTATAAATTTTAATCTACCGGTTAAGGTAGATGGACACACCCCTACATTTCTTCATTTATGCATAATTTTATAAATAGTTATATAATATCAAACACATTAAATTTGCGCTACATTGGGAAAAATATTAGCTTAGTTTATGGACTGTATCACTAGCAGTAAATGCAACACTATCACTAGCAGTAAATGCAATTTAAAAAAAGGTCCAAGTAATTGAAAAGCTCTGAGAAATCAAAATTTGCATTTGGTGAAAATTTAAAATATTAAGCAGCTAAATAGCTACAGCTTTGTGACGAAATTGAAACAAAGCATGGAAAGTTATTACTTTAAAGCAGTTTTGATTAAGTTTATACTTGGTTTTTGTATTGGATAATATAAATAAGATAATAGAAATAAATTTATATGAATCAAAAAACATCACATTCCTTTCTAACTTCTTCCTTCTATCATATTTGGACAAGCAATCAATCAATTTGAGGTGGTGAAAGTGATTTATACTGAATCTTTTTGAAGAATGTTGCTCATTTCACTAAAAAACCATGGTATTTAGAAATAATATCATTTAATCATCGATCAGCAACATAGAAAATAGTTGAAATCACTCATGAATCTACAATTTCCATATTTTGTGCATTAATTTTTAACTCTATAATCAAGTCAAGAATGCAACATTACATCGCCATGTATTTAGTATCTAATTTCAGCTATAGGTTTATAGCTTTTACTCTGAAATTTTTAGCTTTTGGCACGTCGTTTTAAATTTTTCTGGTTAAATTCAATTCTTGAGAGTGATCGCCATGACGAACATTTCCTCGTGGTGTCTTACTGTTGTTAAATTTAACTCTTTGGTCTCGTAGTTGATTGATTCATAGTATTACAAATTAATTTGTCAATTTATATCTATTCTATTTTCTTATAATGTAATGACCTTCAACATTCTATTATTCTACATAATCAAGCAGAGCGCTTACTCCAAACTTAATGAATTAATGCAATATGGTGAAACAATCAGAAATTTGTAATTAACGGTAAGCGGCCAGTTGAGTTGGAAAATATGGTTGAGTTGGAAAATAACTCTTAAATTTTTATGCTTATTTTTCTGAATCATACAATTCAGTACCTACTCTTATATTAACTAAATGGTCAGACAACATAACTCCTGCGGCCGAAGTGGCGGAGGAATTGGCGTGCTATGAGGGATTTGGTACAGTACATATTGATATTTAGAACGTCCATCCATCCTCATAATTTATCCCTTATTTCCTAACTGTATTTCAGGCATTTTTGCGCAAGGATTTTATCGCCAAAATAGTGTGCAGGAAGGCTTTTTTTGCAATTTGAGCTTCAAATAGATTGTAAACAGGTGGCACCCAAATGGTCATAGAACTTCTTTCCTATAAAAAAAAACTCTTGCTGTATCCTATGACAGAGAGGTTTATTGATTATCTTTATGATTATTACTTTATCCAATCCCGTTTGAATCACGTATCCAAAGTTCAATGACCGGACGGAGACCTAAGCACAAAAAAATCCATAAAACGCTCTATGTGGCTCATTCGCCGCTTTAAGATCACGCATTTCCGGCGGTGAGGCGCAAAAAGAATAGAAGGGAGCAAGGCATTAATGCCGAACGTAAACGGGGAAGTTAAGCTATTGCCTCCAACGGAAACAGTGAAAGCTACTCGCCACCACCGACTCCATAAAGCCATTAAAATAACAAGCAGCTATAACCAGGGTGGGAGAGGAGAAGAATGAGAGGACAACCTGAAGTAAAAAGTGTGCGGTTGCCACCGAGAGAGGAGAATAGGACCTGGAAGGGTTGGCGACTCCAAGGAAGTTGTTACAGGAAATGGAAAGTGGCCGTAAAAGGGAAGGATTAAGGAGAATAAGTAAGGGATGGTCCGCGGGGATGAAGCATCTGCCGTTCCTCAAAACGCATCAAATATTTTTGCTTGTCACCCGTGGAAGGCTGGATTTTAGAGGCTGATTTAATCGTAGCAAATAAAAATGGTGTCACATCTGGACGTTAATGTCTAAAATATCTTGAAGATTTTATTTCCTTTTTTGGCATCTTGATGAGCAGAAGAACAGAGCTTATGAAGCATATGGAGTCAAATGGCTGCAAACTAGAAAAATGTCCTGCAGCACAGTGAAGATGGCATTGCGATGATTGAAGGATAAAGACAGGTAATAGAAAGGTGAACTCTGGAAATGGGCATGCTAATATGCAGGATTGTGAAAAAATACTTCAAATGGATGTCACGCATAAAAATGACCTGCATTTCCTTGAACTGAACTTATTTAACCTCCCGATAATGCACTACATTGAGCTACTTCTCAATTAAATTTATTTTTGCTATTCAGAGTAGAATGAATTGAATGCAAAATTAACTTATGATACAAATTGTACAACTCCGGGATTTAAAAAAATAGCGTAACTAGATTTCATCAAACAATGTATGCATGCGTTATAATGCATAGGCACCTATTATTCGTAATATTATTCCAATAAATACAAAATATTGGAAGATTAAATTTCTTTCTTTAAGTAGATATGATTAGTGTAAGGTTATGTATCTCGGTTGGTAATAGACATCTTATTCATAAAATTGATTAACATCAAATGATTACCATTTAGTACATATTTCGGAATTGATTTATTTGGTATCATTTTATCTAAAGATGTACATAAATTTTGATTTTTAGACCGATTTTCAATGCCTTCATTTGCTGGTGTTAAATCATAAAAATAATTTCCCTCGTAAATGTAAAGGTTTATTTAATACATTTTCTTTATTTTTTCTAATTCGTGTTGTGAGTATGATTATTTTTTTAAGGATTAGAGAAATAGGCCAACACCTGATATCATTTTGAAAAACTTTGCTAACTATATTCAAAGCAGTTTTAACTTTTATTACTCTAGATCATCTTAATATCTTGTCATGTTCTATTACGGTTTTAAAGCCTTTGTGGCTGTAAATTCGTTTATATGCACCTTTGCTGAAATTTAAGAGACCACAATTTCATGGGATAAATTTAAAAAGTGGTAGAAAATTATTCCTCTAATCTCAAACTTTTAAAATCTGAGAATGGGGTTTTAAATTGGCTTCTTATCAGCCTCAAAATCCCAAAGAGGAATGACATTAATTTCTTTGCCAATGTAATACTATTGTGCAAGATTAAAAATTACCTTAATAGATAATACGTTTGAACAACTACTTGAACTGCGCAATTTTCTTGTTTCGTCGTTGATTACTTTCTGATTTCTTGAATATTTCAAGCTATTTATTTTTTAGGGCATTGCTTTCATTCAAAATACTTTAATTAAATTTTTAAGCAATTTCTTTTTTAGCATCTACATCGTAGTTATATTTTAGAGTAAATTTCTTTTGAGTTCGTGGTCAAATCTTTCTCTCGAATACATAACCTAGTCACGTTTAAGGAATAAGGTAGGAATGCGTTATTTTGCACCTACTTAAAGGAGCTGAAGAACAATTAAGTACAGCGGCTTTATATTTGGTCTTGTACGCCATATGAACAACACATATATAACTATAAATCGTTTTCCCTATATTTTTAAGTGACATTGTAGACGAAGGAAACTGCTATAAAATATGATTGTGCTCAATGTGAACGAAAGTTTAGAACAAGTGTTTTGGGTGGTACCATTATAAGAAATTAAATGCATACTTAGATTTGTCACGCTTTGCATAGTTGAGTGCGTTATGTGATTACATTACCAAGTATACAGAATATGAATAGACACTCATGCGATATATATATAATCTTTTCTCATGCATATTTTTTGCTTGCCTTTAAATTTGAGCAGTTCGAGCTTTGGGTTTTGTGTATGGGTCATTAAAATTCATCGATTATCTTAGTGACAAGATAATTAGGTATTTGAAAAGCAGAGAGCTCGTTTATGTACCAAACTGTAAATCAGTAAGTTGAATTTTTTTTGTCTTTATCTAATCTTCATTTGGCATGAGTAAAAGGATTTATTATATAATTTGGTAGAAGTTATGTACGGTGTGACATAAATTGGCATAAAAATAATTCTTGCACAGAAATTGACAAATCCAGTTTGAAAATAATATACTGAAAGTGTTATAAATAAATTCTGTTATGAATAAGTTATGAATGAATTATAATTACTTATGAAAAAATTCACATAACTCGCAAATATTACAGAAAAATATATTTTAAGTATTTATCAGCTGAAAACCTCATGCTATTGAATTCTACATCAGCGGAAATTGCTACAGGTAAATTTCAAATGGATCCATGAAAAGATTAATTTAACATTAATTCTAAAAGCATCATGATCATTATATGAGATATGTTCCATGCTTATAGGGCTATATGACATTCAATGGTCTCGTCTAATGATTTTCAAATACAATTTAACAGTGATACTTGACGACGGGTCATAGATAGCAAGGACTGAATTTTTTATGTTGTTTCGTACACCTAAAAAGAATAGTCTTAAAAAAATATATACCTATATATTTCATCTTACCATAAATATTTCAATCTGTTACACGACTACCTTGTACCCAGCTAAGCTAAACACAAGTTGATTATGTTGCATAGATGAACCCTGCCGTCCATTCCGTGATTTCTATTGTATGCAAGCAAAATTTATTCATGTCTCAGCGAGTTCCGAGTTCATCCGTCGTAAGCATAATATAATGGGAGTGGGAGCGTGTAACAAAATGGAGATTGAGGTCGATGGTTATCACCTTCCCCAACTATACAGCACGACCATAATTTCATTGCTTAGCGCGGTTCACGATGCGGTGGCGCAACTGCTACTTTGGTTAATCTTGGTGACGCCAGATTAACATTAATCAGTTTGACCGGGGGAAGTAGCTCATACTGGTAGAATATTATCACTCCACATAATTTCATTACGCGACTGGTACAAGATATACGCCCCCGTTTCTTCATTTAATCTTAAAAGTTTTAAATCAGCAGCAATCTTCGGGCATTTCACTTCCGTGGAGCAAGATGTAATTACGTGTTTATCTTAAAAATCGGATTTTTACGCTTGTTTCAAGCGAATGGCTATTATCTGAGTGTACGGGATGCTGATAAGAACTTCCGTGGATGAAAAAATGAATTGTTTTTTTAATAGTCTTCGTGGAAAAAATTATGATATGAAAGTGAATTAGGACGTAGAACAACGGTACGTATCAGTGGTTGGGTAGTGAAGATTGAACATATTTATCATACATTTTAATTCATTATATTCTTGTCCACCGTCAGAATTACAATGGGATAAAAATTGAGCTCAGGAAATACTTAAAACTTGAAAAATATGAAATAACGAGTTCTGTTGAAATAGTGGAAAGTAGTTTTTTTAAGAGTACAGTGAATATATGCCAAATATCTTCAAAATTAGATGAAATATATTTCAAATTCGAAGAGTTTGTGCGTGAAATTCGGCTGAGAACAATTTCCAATGTGAATATATACCTACCGGACTCCTCAATGTTTATGTTGAGTGTCAACGTGAAAAATATACCTGCAGCCCTGTTGATCTTCCGTGGAGTGTTTTTCCCACTTCTAGATTTTTTTGTTTTTAAATTTAACCTGAAAATTAAACGTTGCTCAGAAGAATAGAATGGGCCGTGATTACACGAAAAATCCATTCGCTTGTGGACATCTAATTTAACAGAGAAATATAGAAGCATAAATATCACGTTTTTTGATGTTTTTCAGAGCATTCAAACAAAATTTAATGGAAATGACAATAAGAAAATACGAAATATTTCGTTCGCCGAAAATAAATGTCCATTGCAAGGAGTTCTTCCTTGTGTATATACAACGATCCCATTCATGCAGTTTTAGAGTGGGGTCAAATGGCATGCTGGCGATGAAAAAAATGCATTGCATGGCAAAGGCTGTCGTTGGGTATGGATAAATCCTCTGAGTCCGTACAACGTTTTGGTGTTTCCGGTTCTTCGACCTGCGGTTCGAGCCTTGGAACCCTCCAACTTCTTTCACCAATCGTTTGAAATAATTGTGGAAGTTCCAAAGCACTTACTTTTAGGATTTTTAATCACACCTTTCTCGGCATCGTTCATTCATGGGGTTATCAACTGCTGTCCTTCTCCTTAAGTTATCCCCTCAACACTTACTGCACCGTCAACCAAAATCCATTACTTGTTTGTAAGTATCCTGCTCACAGTGGTCCGTAAAGTTTTGTGCTCTGGGTGAAGTCAGTTCGACTAAATAAGTAATATTAAATATCTCTTAAGAAATTGACATAAAACATTATTATGTTGGTCTGAACTCTTCATCGATGTCGCATCTTCAGTAATCGCAGCTTATCCCTATGAGGTCACTGTGCACCTGAGTTTTGTTTAGCTTGAACATTTTTAGGCATATATTAGGATATTTAGTCCAAAATTCAGGATGGCTAAAAGTCATTTACTTTCTTTCTGGTGTGCTAATCGTGGGATGGACACCGAAAAGTATTAACGTCCTTTTCGACGAACACGTGTGAACGACACTAAATATATAGTGAATAGTTGTGGTGATCAAACATTTATTTCTGCTGGCATGTATTAGGATTTTGACGTTGAAAAATGTAGGTATGGTTAGAGGAAAAGTTATCGGGTTTCCGACCGGGTCCAGGCGTTGGTAGGAACCGACGCTTCGAAGGCTAAGTCCGCCATCGTCTTCAGGGTGAAAGGAATTCACCCTGAAGACGATGGCGGACTTAGCCTTCG
>LYUA01000309.1:253649-273415 GCA_002093875.1 Calopteryx splendens
TATATATATATATTTTTTTTTGTTTCTCAACTCCAGTATTATTATCACAAACCTTCAATACACCAGAGTTAAAAAAATTGAAATTATAATCAGAGTTTGTCTAACCTTCTACAGAAATGAAGGATTAGCAAAAAATACCATTTGTTGTTAACTTATTTTTTTATATTTTATATTCTATGCATTAAAATTATGTCTATCCGGGGTAAGTTTGTTGTACTACTTCATGGTAAATAAAATCTCAATTTATTCAGTCTACATAATTTGTTTTCAGCAAGACATTTCATTACGTTTATTTACACATTTACTGACCTATTTTTTGTGTGCTCTCATAGTTTGTAAATTAAAAAAAAACATACTTGGGCAAGTAATAGGTCTTCATAAGTGGTGTTTTCTCCCTTTTCCTTCTCCTCAGAATTGCAAAACAGATCACGGGACAACATACCCCTGTGGCCAGCGTCCCTCTTCTTCCACCAAACACAGGATCCTGAGTTTTCCAACTCCCACCCTCGATACCCTCTCCACCATAAACCCTCCTCAAACCGACCGATTATCTTTCCCTATCTCTATATGGAAATTGATAAACTCTTGGTAGGCTTTTAGCAAAACACTATTAAGTTGAATGGCAAATAATCCTAGGTTTTACAAAGGAATATTATTTAGAAGTACAATTGCCGTTTGTAACATTCCATATGATATTTTTCCGGCTATGTTTATGGTATTTAAATACTGAAAACATTCTGAACTCCTATTTAATTTTCCAAGGAATTTAAAATATTAAAAAAATAAATTTTCGGTTCACAAAAATACTCATTTATCTTTATCATATCCCCAAAGTACACAAGCTTGTTCCTTCTGAAATATTGTCCTAAATCATGAAAATTCTTCCCGACTAATAAAGTGAAGTGGCTTCGCCGTTTCATTTTAGCCTCCTAATTCATGGGACCAACGTTTTTTGGGTTTCTCCTGCGTTGTTCCGTCCAGTTGAATGGCAGTCTCGCTGGCGTTGCAGTCATAATCTTCGGGTCTAAAAATGAGGTTCGGATGAGCAACTCAAAAACCTTGGCGTCATCTGAAGATTGCCGTGGAATTGCTCATTGCAAGTTCCATATTTGTGTTCCCACAGCATCATTCGTTTTCATGATAGAATTTTAACTAAGGATATATTTCATCCTCTCATATCGATATACCTAGAGGTGTGGTTTCGCTCTGGTTAGGCCTCGTCTTGAATAGATACGCTTCGAGAATTTCTGACCTTGCACAGAAGGGTATAATCTCAAAAATGAACAGGAATTCGGAAGAAAAGCTGTCCTTTACGCAAAAAATAGCTATGAACGAAGATGGAGTCTCACATTGTTGTTGAAAATCCTTGATTGGGAGTAACTGGAAGCGAAAAGGTTGAATGGTTGTATTAAATTGATTCATTGAATTAAATCAAATCACTCAAGTCTGATGCATGCGAAGATGGAATAATTTTAGCCCACATTTAATTGGTAGGAAAGACCACGAAGGGAAGTTGAGAGATTATGATTGCCAAACAGAACGATAGAAGAATCCTTTTTCCCATCGCACAGATCGAGATCACAAAAGTGGGAAACGAGCATAATTTTAAATTCCCGAAAATAAAATGATGTTGATTTCCAGTAATGCTCAATGGTATTTAATGGCTGGTGACCTAGCCCACCCTTCCGCACGCCCCCGTGACAGGTTTACAGCAAAGATATACCTACTACGTTGAAATTTTCTTTTCCATGAATATTTTTCACTATCAGCCTGTTTTTAAAGCTAATATGAAACTAAAATAGTTCTATTTTTTATTTCTGGCATACATACTTTTAAGAGGTGTT
Source organism: Calopteryx splendens (assembly GCA_002093875.1). Classification (NCBI taxonomy): domain Eukaryota; kingdom Metazoa; phylum Arthropoda; class Insecta; order Odonata; family Calopterygidae; genus Calopteryx; species Calopteryx splendens. Next base: position 255,494 of record LYUA01000309.1, read on the forward strand.
CCTTTCCAAAGGGGCCGCTAATCATATTTCTCTTCTGGACATTCGAAGGATATTAAATTTTGTTGACTTATGCCATTATTTGTATATAATGTACGTATATTCATCATAGAACCGAAATTATCCCTGGTTTTTGATCCCGGATCACTCATTCTTCTGCAAAAAATATACATACACGCATGACCACAAAAGCTTTTTAAATCAAAACTGTCGTTCAGTTATATGAGTACGTAAATATTTTTCTTATTAATTCCTAAAAATTTTTGCTTGATATTCATTTGACTCGTAAATTCCCTAATGGAGGGTGTGTTCGTCGACCGGTTAAGCGATCGGGTACTAAACGGAAGGCTCAGGTTCAATATCTCACCTGGTGTCTTTGAACAACCTCATTTAAAATCGAAGCTTTACGGCTTTCTGGATACTACACCTTACTGGAATATCGCAGTTGGCACATGAAAAGAGATTAAACCCCCCCTCCCACTACCCTGTGCGTGTGAATTCCTCACTCACCTTGGGGATTAGCTCGAGGCGAGCCATACCAAAAACTATCAAAACCAATCTTTGGGTCGACTAATGTGGATGGATGGATGAGCCAGTCCCACAATTGAATTATATTTATAAATAATCGCTATCACGTAGTAATACCTAACACTAATTCTAACGCATAATTTCCCCCATTACACTCTGTTGTCCCAGGTACCTTAGCGAAATAATAAAATATTTACGTTGACGACTTGGGAATTCCCGTAATATTCTACAGAATTCCGCCTCATATTAGATAGTCCTGTAATCATTAATTCCTTCCCAGAATTTCAAACTGGATGGTACGGGATTTTCTTGGACCGATAAAGGATATTACTCTCCACAAGGCTTTCAAATGAACACCATATAGCCTTAGGGAATGGTATGAGAACTAGAGTGAAACGAACTTCGAGAAGTCCTTAAACAGAGTGTTGCTCAGAGGTATTAGTCGTTGCCCTACGATATAGACAAGAAAGTTCCCTGGACGAGGCATCAGGCACAGGCCTCATTCATTGCAATGCAATTCTGGTAATACTGAACCCTCACCACCTATATTATGGAGAAGTCTTCTCCAGACATGTGCTGCTGCTGCGAACATTTTGGTATAAAGGGTACCTATTATTTCCCTGAGTTAGGATATAGAGGGACCAAAAGGAAAAGAAAAATGAATTTAAAGTAGGTACTTTCTTAACTGGTTTTATTTTAGGTATTTCTTAAGGTGGAATGAAGTCACATTTTCTGGAAATACTACAACTTTTTTTTTGCATGCAATTCATCGCATTAATATTCTGCAAACACGTATTATTATTATATTAGTAAATATTTATGAACAACATAAAGTACGTTTTTCACATCACGGCACCGGATTATACCGAAAATTATTAGTTCTTCCTTTGAGCAAATCTCTACCAAATTAACCCATATTTTCGCATACATCTCATATTTATTCTTTAATATTATTTAAAATAAACAGACAATAATTCGTGGAAATCTCTCAGAAACACATTACCTTCACAGTTGGGGAGCTCGCAGTGGAAACGATTATTCTTGGCACAAGTCACCTAATGTTATCGACTCAAAGAAGGAAATAAATTACATCTGCAGTTTACGCTGGAAGAATCCATGGGGGCGTTAGGTCGGGGGTATTATTTCACCATCCTTTATGGTGCATAATATGTAACTGATCAAAGTTCGCCTTGAAAATTGCGCCAGCACGCAGTTAATTAAAAATTTATATGATTTTAAGATAGGCATTTGAAGAGAAATAAGTGGTGATGAAAGGAATTAACATGGTATAAACTATAAGTGTACAGTCAATGGAGTGAATCTGCGGCATTTTTTAAATTTTTTGCTCTGGTTTCGTTTCAAGACCAAGATTTGTCGTCCTGCTATTATGACGCATAGAGTCGAAATTATGGATCAAATCGTGCAAACATGTATTCACTTACCATGTAAACGTTGAAACCTTTAATTTTTTTTCTTGGAAGGAACACGTTTTACTCTGAACACAGCCCATAAGGAAATCTTGATAGAAATTCTTACGAAGTGATAAAAGTTCAGAAAGGGGATGAACAGGACTTAGATAAAATATTATCAGGAACTAATTAGTGTTGGTAACAACACTGTTAGTTCACAACTATGGGCTAATTAATTACTTATGGGCTAATAAAAAATTCTTGCCTTGCATCTCTGACGATTCTCAGGGTACGGTCGAGGGGTTTTTCGGGGTGTATCCTCGGTGTGAACTCCATCCGGAGTCGCGTTATGGGCCGTGACTGTAATAGGACAATTGGGATCAACGCGGGTAGTCTCATGTATCAAGTTAATATTGTAGATTAAGAGGTTGTAATTAGTTCAACTACTTCCACGTAGAATCCTGCATGAGAGTGTTTATTTGGTTACGCCTTTCTTCCGTATCTTTGTTAATCAAAAGCGATTTTCAGATACTTGTTTTTCCTGGAATCATTAAATTCTGCCCTTGTCATTCTGGTATCTGATAAATATGATGAAAGTAAAATATGAATGATTTAAAGAAATGTGAATTAAATTCTTTTTTAATTCTACAAGCAGTGTCATGACAACACTGTGGAATGAAAAAGGTATTACAACGGTGTGTGCAAAAAAGGTCAAAAATACCAGGATTAGATTAGAATAGTGCTAAAAGAGTACATTTAGGTATGGAATAGATGTGCTAGACATTCGGGGAAATGTGCGTCAGATAAATTAATTAATATATCAGTATGCGATGAGCAAATAATGGAGTATCGACTGATTTTTCACGTTCCTAATGCACCTAATGCAAAAAATCTTACTTATGCATTAGGATATCCAAATATACATTACCAAGATGTATTTGATTATGTAGAGATTGAGTAACCAGCCAAGTGACACGGATAGGCTTAAATGAAATTATTTTAATATCGGAATCCTAGCAATAATTTTAGCCACTTCCTAAAACTTTTTTTACTGGCTTGTGTGTTATTTGAATCACGAACTGTGCTACGTTGGCAATTTTAGAATGGTGCTTGAGTTTCTACACTTTACGTGACTCGAGGGTATATCCATGCACATTTGATTTTTCTCTGTTTGATTTGGATGAGTTTTGTGAGTAAAATATTGTTTCACGCCACTGTACTTTTGTAGAGTTTTGGATCTGAAACGCTTTCCCTGTGCTCCACTTCGTTTGATTGCATTTGGTGAAATTCGAAATTCTAAGCATATTCCCTTTAAGAAAAATAGGAATTTAAAGGATTCGAATGCTTTAAAATAGAAGAAAATGTCAGTGAAATCTAAGCTAACATGCTCAGCAAGCCGAGTTGAAAACAATTCCGGGTGAACGGTTAGGTATTTGAGAAAATAAAACAATAATAGGAAGAGAGTGGGGTGGTAGTTTTTTTTTACAGCTGATAGTATTTATTTATTCCCAGGGAAACTTTTTCTTGAACGATGAGTACGTCTCAATCATTTCTCGGCATGTGCGCGTTCCAAGGTTCATTCAAATCGACGATCATCAAGTTAGACGGTTAAGCACGCCATGAAATGGATTCAAGGAAAAGTAAGTTGTGGGGGCTGATAAAGGAAGAATAAGCATCTTCATCCTCGGGCTACATTCACCGGGAGACGTAGAATTACTCTTCGCCTGCTCATTTAGTATCGGAAACGGTGGATTCTTGTTATTTTTTCCCTGAATTAAACGGATGAATATCGGGACCAGGAGAAGTGCTTACCAGTCTCCGATAGTCAGAACGTTACCGCAACCGTTGTCTGCGTGCTCGTATTGTGCCTGGAGGGGAGAACCTACTGATGCAGGGCTCGGGATGAGACAGAAGAGACGAGACGACGACGTTGGCGGAATTGAGGGGAGAAAATATTCCTTTGAGGAGAAGAGGAAACGATCAAGTTTAAGCAAACGGCAGGCTGGATTCGTCGGACGGGGGAATTAGAATCCGCGGGCTTAGGATGAGTACCTACCGGGGGGAAGCAGTACCGCAGTCGGTAGATGCGATGAGAAGCAAGAGCGCGAGCTCTTTGCCAGATTTCCTCAAATGGAATTGGGGGCGTCCTCAAAGAGCGGGGAAATCAAGCTCACTATTCCAACCAACCTCACAGTTGGAGTAAAAAAAGGAAGTTCTTTTCGAGCACATTCCATTTACGCCACGTGCATCCGGTGACGCGGGTGGGTACCTATAATTACCACAGAGGGCCAAGTTTTCCGAATAAGTGACTCGAGGAAGCCGGGCTAATATAAAGTGGAATCCTGTTCCAAGGTCACATCCCGCCGTTGGTGACTAACTGCTGCCCAGGTGAAGGTCGTAAAATTTTCCCCGTGGCCTCAATCATGTGTGCACGCCAGTTTCTAGAGGTCTGAGTCGTAAGGTAGGGCCAGGATTCGCTTTGGCTGATTGATCATGGGTTAATATGGGGAGGGAGTAGCTATATTTACTCACTTTGCTATAGTTAAGTTTGCATACTTTAGTGATACTAAGTTAATCGAATTGTCCTTATAATTTATTCAGAATGTTCCCCAATGACTATGGTTTAGTATAATTGAATCATCTCCACTGTGAATTGGTACTAGGTCCTTGAGAAAATTGCTTTAAGTCATGTATTTGAGTCAAATCGTTCAATTTGACTGAAAATGAAAATAATGATTCAATTTTGTGACACTCAGCCTAGGTATTTCCGTATGTAATAGTACAATGTAATAATGCATTGCCTGTGAAAGGTATGTGTCGATGGTGACACGGAATTATGATATTGTTTTTGTCTATAAATCCCATTTATTTCCATCAAAATCGTAAAAAACCAGTAATAAATCCATCATTTGTAAAACATTTCCACTATAAGAATCATAGTGCTCACATGGTATTGAGGTTAGTTGCTGAATGAAAAAAATGTATTAGCAATCATATGAGTTAAGTTGCGGAATTGGATATGAACATGTAAAGTAAATTAGTAGCATATTAGGTAGTGTTTTCAGTAAATTAACAAGCCTCTTCGTGATAGTAATCAGTCCCACGGATTGTAAAAAATCTTCTAAACTGGAATTTTCTGTTCGTTACAGAATCTACGATCATTCTGTTTTTATAGGCATTGATCAAATTTTCCGAACCCTGTGAGCAAAAGTGGCCCTCAGCGAAATGGTGTTCCATCTAAACACGAGTGTTGCTGATTTTTCAAAGAGAAAGATCATACTACCTAGGAAGTTTCCCGTGAAAGAATCTATTTTCTTCGATTAAATTGATTCACCGAGGTTTTGAATAAATTTAATCGAATACTACCAATGTCTTGGGTGTCGTATTCTGCATTTACGTAACTTATTCAAGAATACTAATGACATCGCAGATGGTGTCCATAGAACTAAGAAAGGAGTCTCGTCTGGTCGACATAGAAATTATACAAGAGTTGGAGTGTTAAGAGTATTTTGGTGAAATAATTGGTGAGGTGAGGCAACACTGCGCTTTCGATAATTAATGCTACGAAAAATGCAGATTTTATTTGCTGCATATTTTTGGCGGAAATTAGGCTGAGAGTAACGAGCATTCGTGGGAAAACGGAGAGAGTGAATGGTTATTTCATGTCAATTAATCGATCCCTACACTGATTATAATAGAGCGCAATTTCGGCAAATTAATTATTAATCCTAGGAAAAACGTGGAATGGAAACTGATGAATGTAGACCTAAGTACGTGACCAAATAATTATTCATGATCACACGTTTCCTCGATATGACTGAGATTCAACAGCGTGAATATGAAAAATAATAATATGTATTTTTGAAATAGATTTTAAAGTAGTCAACTGGTGCAAATAATCTCTCAAATGCGATTGAAAATCTTAGCATTTTTAATAATTGGTTTAGATCTGACATATAATGTCTCATATTAGTCGTGTTAGTATCATAGGAAACTTGGTTCACACTAATAAGTGATTGTCACATAGATCATGGCTAGTACCCTAATGATTTCTTCCTTGATTTCCGAGTGATAGTGGTCGATTGTGATTGAAGTGACGTAAGTTTTGGCGCAGTGATTCTACTTCTAGGATACTGTCTCGAAATTATTTTGACGACCCATTTAGCAAAACGAAACCTGCCGACGCGGAGTCCTCCGCGAAGAGTCATCCAAACAAAAAGCACAAAATGACTTTCTTTTTTTATTTTTACTGCATCTTTTTCCGCAAGAAAGGAGTACTCCTCCCTCACCCCATCTCTATAGGGTTGAAAAACCTTTCGCAAAAATGAGGAAGGCATCAGAGTGTTGTTTCTCTTGCGACTCCCCACTCTCCCCTCCCCCCCCCGTCACTCCCCATTTCCCACGTCTTATCCTATTTCCATTATTACTTCCTCGGTCCTGCCTCCTCCAACCGTCCACACTCGCTCGGATTCATTACAGGCCGGGAGAGGGAAAAAAATGAACTGAGACCCAGCTCCTTGCTCGGTCGTTTCCGAATCTCACAGTGATGCAAGGCTTGATGCAGAATGGGAAGCGGAGAGAAATTAAGGAGTCTCGGTGAAAACACGAGCGATGAGAAGGAGGTGCAAAACAATGTATAATATTATATAATTTCAGAGCAAGACGCATGTTGGATAGTTTGGAGGTTTAAAAGAATTGGAAGGAGGAAGCTCAAGGGAAAGGGGATGGTTTAGTTATTTATTTTTTTAGGCGTATCATGAAGTGGGCTATTGGTCATTGATAATCCCACATTGGGGCTTTGAAGAGTTAATTGAAACCAAAGAAAAATGAATATCTTATTGCGCAGACACAAGAAAATAATCCACCGCCTATTTCCAGGCAAGATCGAGATGTTGAATCAGGAAATTAGTATGCTTAAAATGCGTACACCTTGGGATTAATAATACTCAATAATGGATTAACCATTATCGCCCGTCCTTCTGAAGAAGGTGGTTGCGCAGCCACCAACAATTTTAAAAATGCACTGTGCTTCTTTGTTTTTGAATTGCTGTCTCTTAAAAACTGTCGAACATATATTCACGTTTGAGAGATGCATAACATACATACATATAAATATATACAATAAAAAATAAATATGAGAAAAGGATGCTGGGTACTATAGTGCGAAGGGAAGATAGTGCCTTTGGGGTGGTTGGGTGGATACCCATCGGCAGATGTAATGGAGATTAAGAGAAGAGACAATGAGTGAGATGGGTAGAAGTGAAGAGGAGTTAGAGCTACAGGGAAGAGTGTATATCATGGAGATCCTCAAACCGTTTAAGTTATGAAAATCCTTTATGACTGCACTAAAAGGAAAAAAGATGAAAAAATGAATCTTGACGTTTCTCTGGTCCTCACGATTCGAAAAACACCTCCTTGAGTTTTTCACGAAATTCTGGAGGTAATTGCTAGTAGATAGTAGTAAGTAACGTTGCATTATATCTTAAATTTCGATGATAGAATGCTGAACAGACCCCCTCTATGAAATATGACACCAACTCGAAGCAGGAGTATCCTTTGATCTATTATCTAAGTGTCATAGAAAACGTCGATAGATGAATTAGTTTGTAGGACTGGATAACTCATGAATAAACTTAATATACTTATTGGTGCTTTTTGCTTAATTAATTTCACAGTTATTATCAATTGAATATTTGTAGAATTCTTATAGTTTGAATGCAAAATGCAAATTTCCATGGGTACAAAAAGTTTTGAAATAGGAGCACACTAAGACATTTTTTTAAATCTGTAACTTTATTAATGTGGTTTGGGACATATTTTAAATTACTTTTCTATAGCATGCAAAAGTAATTTTTCAGTTGATTCAACTTTAGACTACTTTGTCACAAGGATTCGTGTAATCACGACTTATTTTAATATCAGTTTAACAGAAAAGGCAATGAAGTGCATAGTGCATGGAGTGCATAAATGCAAGTGCTTGGTAATTTAATGCCATTACCATATCCACGAAAAATCACGATTTTTAATTTAAATGTGGATTAACTTAGTAATAAATCAATTAATTGTTATAGTACTATATTCAAATTTATATACAGTGAGTCATAAACCTTTTGGAAACGTTGAGCACAAAATAACAATGACAGGGATGATTTAACTCCAAATTTAACTTCAAATGAAAATGCTGGAATCATAATAAAGCTAGCAGTTCCACTGACCAGGCGTTTAGCTCAGTTAAAACATAGCTGGAGTTCGTTGAGTTTTGCGTGTTTTGTGTACTCCTATAAAGAGCGAATTCATATTTCGTTTTGAAACACGCGCATACCTATCCTGTTTTTCAGTATCGCCAATTTGAGTTCTTGCTCTGCCCCCCTCCCCCTGCTCATTGTTACGCGGAGGCCCTGCAGAGTTCTGTATACGTGCGTAACCTTTGGAAAAGAAAAAAAAAGAATTTTTACTTTTGAAATTATCATTAAAAAAGTGTAACTATCAAGTAAAATAACGGGTTTTGAGAATATTCTTTATACATTAATGTATCAGTTGTGATATTGAATCGCAAAAATATCTTTCCATTCAAAATACCATTCATCTTACTTTAAATTTTCTAAACTATAAAAATTCTTTTTCTTTCAAATAATTTTATTTTTGAACCTAATTAAGGATAATACTTTTGAAAAACACTTTGTCATAAGGTACAATTAGGAGTAATAGGAGTAGTAGAATAAGTGGGATGAATGGATTCTTTCTAATTTTGATGAAACACGCAACACTAAGCCGGTGAATGTTTCAGAATCACCATTATGGATCCAAACCTTCGAAGTTGGCGGAGTTTTCAAGCGTTTCAAGCATCGATAGTCCTCGTTCTGAAAATAAAATTGAGTCATAATTGTGCCCGCGCAGGACGATGCGTACGAATTGGAAGTAATTGCTGAAGGAGTGGGTTGTGAGAAGTAAACTAAGTGAGGTTGCCCAAGGCTCGGCTCGCTCATGGGGGGCGGGGACATTGGAAGGATGAGAGGGATGCCCTGTCGATGGAAGAATGGGAGGAGGAGTGAGAGGCATTGAAAGAAGAAGGTCAGGACAGTACATTTGTCCTTTCGACATCCCCGCCTTAATCCCTAGCTGGGAACAGGGTCACCGAAAAAAAGTTAGGGAGACGTTGAGGGGGATGGCGGGAGGGGGGACGTCTTCGGGCCGCGAGAATTATCACGAGGCCGGGGGGAGTTTTTCATGGGAGGAGGTTTTAAAGACTAGAGAAAAGAAGTAAGGAGAGGACAAGGAGGGCTGAAGATTAAAGGACAGCGGTTCGGGCACTCTGAGCTGGTTGATAACCCCGTGTTAAGCCATCTCCGGAAAGTCACCCCCGTGTAGAAGGCGGAGGGTTACAGTTTGAAGCTGAAGTTGGTGTAGCAAAATGGTGCTTTTCTCGGCAGTATGTATTCTGAAACTCAAACATAAAAATGGAAAAGTTTTAATTGTGGAAAGTTGCTTTTCTCTTTCAAGAAATTGTGATATGTTAATATTTAATCAACCTATGCCTAGTAATTAAACTTTTCTTAGCTGTATTTTCATTTTTTTCTCACATATATATCCTTATTGCGTTTATTTAAAAATTGGTGGAATCCCCTATTGATACATTCGACGCAGACAGACGTGACTGAAATAGAGGCCATCCTTCATTAGATAATCGACGTCATTTACATCCATAGTTCATTGATAAACAAATGTGTTCAAAAGAGAGAGAATTAGCAATTATTGTTAATAGTAATATGCTGGATTAACCTTTGAGTGATATTTATGACAATACTACCCAACCTATGTAAGTATTTTTTTCATGCCTATTCAAAACCCTAATGTGAACGGTCAATCAAAATACTCAGTGTTGGAAGCTGAATCTAAATTATATTGATCTCCATTTTTTACCAAAAATTAGATTGTAGATGTAAATTATTTAGTTGCTAAGGATGAATATGACAATAATTTGGAAACCGATGCCATATTTTATTAATATGATTTTTTGAGTTGATTTCTATTATAATAAAAAAATTCTTGATTTTAACGAAATGCAATTTCTCTATTGGTGCTCTCTTATAACGTAGTATATTTAGTTTGTCAAATATTCTTTCCCGGATATAAATACAGTATTTTAATAACATGGATGATCAATTTTACCATACAAATATGCCTAATTTCCAAAAACTGTTGAATCTCTTTTTCATGGATTACTTTACATGATTACATTTATAGCTAGAGAAAAATACTCCTGAACTCTTCTCCTCGCTGAACTCCTGAACTGAATTGATTTTGTGTGCAATAGTACATTGTGTTGTACATTTAAAAATCATGAAGCAGTGACAATAGATTAAATAAACGTATTTATGATACTAAAGATTTTATATTATGGTGATCACGGTGGTATTTACCGATTTCCATTAAAATCATGAAAATAAGATGCCTCTATCATGCTACTTAAACGACTTGAGTTGCATGGTTATAAATAATAGGTGTTCATATATGATTTTTATGTGCCATTAAGATGACATACTTGAGCTTATAGCGCCGATAATTATTTGAATATTCCCTAAAAAATTATATCCTAACCCCGGAATATGGTATATTATTATATTATTGGTACTCTACCGGTTAGGGTAGGTTTCTGATGGACCCACATCTAAAGAAACTCTTTCTTCATTTCTGGATACTTCCTGCGTCCCTTCATTCCATCTATAATGCATAATATTTTCCTTCCTCTCCCTCGTTTACTCAACGATCTACTCTCTATCACCTTCTTCAACAAACCATCACCACTCAGCACGGCCTGCATCCTTCGTGGGATATTACCTCTATAAATAAAAATAAAAAAATTCTAATTAAATCATAAGCTTTAATTTATTTTTTAATATAGGAAGGCAATTAAAATTTATATCATGGTGTCAGTGATTATTGTTTATCAGGCTTTTATTTTCATTTCGTTTATTTTTTCAATTAGGAGAGATGTGCATAATTTCAACTAATTTATTTATTGGTTAAATGCAAAAATATTAATTTAAGGTAGTCGGAAATAATTCATTTTGACAATCAAAGATACCTACTGTTGATCTCTCTGCATAAAATTCAGCATATGAAGGAGCAAAAACAATAATAAAGGTATTTCCCTCGGTAAGGTCCACTAATTGGTTCGTTAATATTTCACTTTTTAATAACCGTCTGAGCATATAATTAATTAAATAAAATATGTATTTCACATATAACTCCATAATAACTCATTTTAGAAATCGTAAATATTCTTGCACATGCAGCGAAAATAATCAAAAACTTAGTAAACCTTTCAAAATACAAAAGTACATACAGCCAGAGGTCGTTAAAAAGAGTATCAAAATACAAGCACTGATATGCATCTCTTAAGTATCTCTCTTTACCCGATTACGCCTCTAACACTGCTGGTTAGCTGTGAAGCTAGCTATCTAGTTAGTCACTGCTGGTTTAGCTGATGAAAATTTGGTAAACATATCAAGGAAAGAGAAAACCTTGTGCCATATAATTCAAGTCAACAACTTTGACGTCCACATTGATTAAATCACCTTTTTCAGTGAAGAAAGCCTTATACAATTCCTATGGCATGATGAAAGGGTACGGTAACTAGCATGGGGTATAAACCAATACGGTACCTAGCATAATGTATAAACGAATCAAATCTTCAGTACCCAATTAGAAAATCACAGCAGAGGCAACTTTGTGATGCACTGCCATGTAGTTTGATTACTAACTGGCTAAGAAGTTGCATTATATGGTGGTATACCTAAAAAAACTCATTTTAAGGAATTTCAGAAACTTATTCTTTCTAACTAATTCCTTCCATAATTTAATGATAATAATAATAAATTACTCTACCCTCACATAATTCGTTCTCCTCTCACAGATTCATGCATTGTTTCTCGTAAGAATAAAACTGCTCCGCTGGTGATTTAAAATGAGGATGCAGGCAAACGGATCACCTTATATTTGAAACCTGGACTCTTCAATCAATATCCGAGTGACTTTCTACTAAGCTAATGTATGTATCTTTGTAAAAAAAATTCCATCATTTTAAGAGGGAACAAGGCTTTAATTAATTCTACATGGTAGGCGAATTTGCGAAGAAGTGAACCTACGTACACTTAACTAAGAGATTTCGCAGAGCATTTCTTGAATCCCTCCTAAGGCCATTGTCCCTTGTTCCTCAGAAGGATGAACCTAGAGCCTAGTAAGTTGCACCCTAACAAGTCAAAACGCTTTCAAGTGAATTGAAACTGCGCGTAGAGGACAAGTCTAAGACTAGCAGCAGTTCACTTGCTCGAAGTTGGGCGACATTTTCTCTTTGCTTATTTCCACACTACAGAGGGAGTGTTAAACCGTGTGAACCGAGATCAAGAGAGGGTAGGTCATTGCTCTGGCGAACGCCTCCAAGTAAGGATTTGTATCATTCTACACCAAGCTCCGTCATAACCCACACGTTCTCAAGGTGAGGGGCTAATACCGTGACCATATAATTTTTGCAGAATGCAATATATTTACTCCAGAGGGCCTGGTAGCTGGGAGTACCTATGCATTTCCCAGTAGCTGAGTGGTTTGTAGGACCGATTTCTTGTGTCTATTCTCTACGCTGAATCCAACCATGATACTATCCTGGTCCGTGATTTTGTTCCTTTCCTTAGTCCACTTTCTCTATCTTCTCTTGGTGGAAGATAGAATGTTTCCACTTGATGGTGATGAGAGTTATGGTGGTAAAGGTTACGTTTATTAGTCGTAGGTTTTTAGTAAAGCTCCTTCTTTGTTTCAAACTATTAATCCATGTAATAATTCCATGCTAAATCTGCTATTATGCTTTCACTGCTGAAAAGGAATCAGGTTAGATGCAAGTATGAAAACAAATGCCTTAGAGCTGTCTCAGCTATTATTTTATGAAGTGGAGCGTGCAAGACTAAGCTTTCCATGATCCCATGCGTTCATTTGTTTTCAGACCTTTAATATCAGAATCCCGATTAATCTATGCATTTTAACGTCTGAGCAACGTAAATTATATGACTATTTTGAACTTCAATTTATAAATGTAGACTGTGCATAATTCAATCAGCGAAAAGTGTCTTTTTGCATCAGACCGAAGCGTTTGGATTAATTAATACCATTCATATTTTTTATTTCTTCACTATCGTCAATAAGTGTTGGGGTTCCAAAAAACAATCATTAGGATCATAAATTTATGCTGAGGTGGAAAAGCGTAACCATTGTGAAATTCCGTGAATGATAGGGATAATATGGGCATTAATACTGAGGGAGGAGAAGGCTCTGCGGAAAACAAAGCACCATCGTCTGAGGGGTCGATCGACGTTTTATGATTTCTTCCCGTGGAACTCATCAAAAATTCCTCGTCCATGGAATTTTTATCAAAAGCCATCGTACGCCGTATTCTGAGCGAACAAAAGCCCATCTCTCTTAGGCAAAATATCAGCAAATGCGAGTGGAAGAAACGCCACCAATAAGATTTGTTTCCCCATCCCCCTTCCCAAAGCCTTTCTTCCTTCTTATCTCCCGCCGAGGAGGAGGTGGAACGAGTGGGAGTAAGGGCGGGAGGGACAGAGAAAGAAACACGGTCTCGAAAAGCAACTCGTTCCAGTCCAAGAAGACAAAAGAACCAGTGGACATCCCATCTTATCCACTCCAAAAAACCGTATCTCCGCTCCCATCCGATTCCTGCATTCTCCCTCCCCATTCCCACGTCCAAAAACCATTTTCCTTCTCCAGAGCTCGAATTAAAACACATTCCACTACCATCAACACTCCGAGAAACGCTCTCCCTCTGTTGTGGGATTGCATCTCAAAGTTTCGCGTGCATTTTTTTCCTCTTCTTTAGAAAGGGGAGAAAGAAAACAGCGTCATTCAAAACCTCCTTCCTTCTTCCCCACTCTTGTGCTTTTTTTCTTTATAACGGCCGTTCCACCGTCTCCAACTCCTCCCGACCATTACAAACCCACAGCCGTGAGTTTGCCTTCCCAGCTTTTCCTACTATCATCTTTGAAATCTTCCTCTCTCTTCTTCCCCTTTCATATTTGTCCGACTCCCGCCCCCCTGCCTTTCCCACTTATCTCAACCCTTTTCTTGTTTTGCGAGTTCCAGCAAAATAGATTCCATTTCTATCCAATTCATAAGTCTGCGGTGCATGGTTGGAACCATTGTGTATTGTTTAGGATACATGCACCCTTCTTAATCTGCTAATTCTCACAATAAACCGTGTTTTAGGAAAATGTTTCCGTAATCGACAATGAGAGGGAGGTACCGATAAAGGGTATCCGTCACTCTTATCTCAAATTTGTCCTTCTCCACCCTTTATCATATAATTAATGCCTCCTCGTATTAATTATACGTAACTACGCGCTACATTTGTGGAGCATAATGTGCTCTTTTTTGTGCTGCTCGCGTACGTTTTTCAACCCAGTACCACTCGGAAGACACTGGTTTGGTGCTAAGAGTCGATAGTAAAGCACCAAGGTGTGAATTGGAACGCTCTTGCCCACCCTATAAGCGGAAAGGAGTATGGTGAGTACTAACGTGATTTTTAATGTCAAGAGGAGTACTTTTGCGGTATTTTTCCTCCTCATTTCCTTAGTTTCCTCTTCCTCCTCACACACTCCGAATTATTTTATATCCGTTTTTTTTACTTCCGCCTCTATTTCATTTCCATTTTAGTCAATTCTCCGCGTAATATTTTTTCAACTGTCATGCATTCTGCTCCGGGTAAAATTCCATGTTTTTGATAATTTTATTCATGTTGTGATTACATCTTGATGTTTTTTTAATCTTTCCCTAATTCCCGGACATTCCTGCACCTTGGATATTATTGCTCCAATGGTCGGTCCATTTTGCTTCTGTTTTAAAATTGTGTTGTGTTGTGTTTTTATGTGTTGCCCAAGATGTGTGTTTTTATGGACCACGAACAACTATTTCTGCATCTGTCATTGATTTGGAAGAAAGTACTTACATCCATGCATAACGAACAAAAGGGCTTAGACTTCACAACTGGATATGCTTAAGTTGCTTTGATGGCCCTAAGCCGTTAAGTTTCCTCTACACAAAATCCTTTGGTCAACGCCTTTTAAATGATTCAATGAATGAATTGACCTGCTTATTAGCTCTTTATTGTAATATTAACTTTAGGGTTAACTTCGCGAAGCATTGGAAATTCATATTATTATGATTAGTACTTTTCTAGAGAATCACCTAAGGATGGTACAAATCCATTCACCGCATTGAGGTATTATCAGTGTCTAGAATTTTTTTAATTCTGTAGAAAATTACTAATCATGTTACTATAATTGATACTATTCTTATTAAGAGTAGAGTACCGGTTTATTGATACACTTCAAGCCTAAACTAATACACCAATAAATATTTTATTACCCTACGTTATAAAATCATTTTTTACTCCACAATTTCTACATCATTCTATTTAACGTGTCTAATCTTCTCCTCCCCAAACCTTGCTTACCCAACTTATATCGTTCTCTTCAGTATTCCATTGCTACTCAATGTGCCCCGCATCCACCTTTGCTGCCCTCTGAATTTCCCTCAGCAACTTTTCTTTCTTTCTCCATCATTCTTAGAAATTCCTCGATTGTTTTCCTTTCTGCCCAATGTATTTTTTCATTCTCCTCCACTTACACATCTCGAAAGGTTCCAATCTACGAGGGCCCTCCTGTCTCAATGTATTATTTTCCAAACTCTAACAACTTACGCTCCATATCAAAGGTTTCAGTGATCTATTCTTTACATCTTTATATCATTGCGAATCCATTTCTTCTTTGACCATCTTCGTCCAATTAACTGTATCTACTAACCAATCAACTGTCTACTATCTACTAACAACTATCTACTAACCAACTAATTATCTATATAGGTGAACTGCTCTACCTGTTTAAGTTTTCAGCCTTCCAATTTTAATTTGTAACTTATCTTCCTATTTATTATTACGCATGAAAAATACGCGCATCATTAGTTAGGATTCATTGGCTTTGTTTTGTAACTATCGATTCTCATCTAATTTTTGTTACACTGTTTCTGTAATTTATACAAACTATTATAATAACTCTGTGGGAGGCGGGATAAAGCTTTATCAATCTCAAAACTTATTCTAACTATTCGTTCCGTCGTGATTTTGTAATTTCTGGTGATGAGGAATACATATATAAAATCAATTAATATTTTTAGACAATGCAGTTTCATAATTCAATTTTGTTTATCTTTCAAAATATCTAATGAATAAATGTTTTTTAACTAAACCTTTATTTTTCACCACCATTTGGGAAGCATTGGACGCATCATGTAATCCCATCCCATCTATGACCACGTTTAACTTATTAAAATATTACAAATGTCGTATATGGTTAAGTTTTCCAAGAAAACACTTATAATATCATTTCTAATAGCCACTTTTTTTTTCTTTGGCTACATAAATTTAATTCCATCCTCTTTGGTTCCACAGACACGCATATACTCGTATTCTATATTTTTGGCTCCCTGCATGAGTTCACCATGAAGAATGTCCTATATCTTTCTAATATGCATATTTTTGATGCATAGTATTAAAAAATTAAGAAACTTATACGTTGACATATGGATTAGTGGCCTGTGGCTATTGATTACTTTGTACAATTTGGCTATGCTGCCCAGCCATTACTATCGTACACAGAAGCATTTATTATCAGATTAAAATACGTGTTCGGCCTTTCACAGCAAACTTACCCTTAAAACATAATGATGAGCACTCTAATATTTCTACATTTATTTTGCATCTAAGAGTTATTGGCCTTTAATATTTAGATTGCTTAGCTATGATTTTAAACAGCTTCCTAATGTCTTTGGCTAAATTAAAGGCAAAAAATTCTTATATTTATTTTTAATAAGATCTCATACTTTTTCATAAAATCCTGCGTACATAGGCGATACATCGTCTGCTTACGCTCCTTGGGGAAATATTCTTTTCTTTCAGTGAAATTTTATTTGTCATTTCCGAATCTTGCAGGATTTTTACCACATAACTGCAACATTTTTTTGGGGGGAAGGTAGCTATTAATAAACTTATTAAAAGGAAAACCACTTTTAATCATCATTTATTTCGGTTGACATAGTTACCAAAAGAATGAAATAATAAGCTAAAGAAATCCATGCTCATTCGCTAATTTAAGAATGTTCTTTTTCTTTTAATACTTTCCTGCTAAAATAATCGACAGGTATCACTCCCCTTAATTAAATATGCATTTTCGTAATTCTCTCATTTTATGGTAAGCTACTATCCTTATGTTTTTATAAAATCTTTTTCAAAAGATTTTATTTTTATTCTGATAAAATATTTTAAACATGATGGCCGAAAACCAAGCCATATCCCCGTACAGTTTTTCAGACGGTTAGTTATTTCAAACGAATTTTCTTCTTTGACAGTTTGGCCAATTCAGAATTAATCCTGGCTATATTATAGATATCCTATAAACAACTTCTTCGGTAGGTTTTAGTCCATTCATATACCTGTAGTTCGGAAATTCATTCCTACTTCGGAGTTTCCACCAATCAAACAACTTTTTTTCCATAGGCCCAACTTTCGTCTGCGAAGGGGCATTTATCACTATTTTGATTTTTGATAGTTTTGATTACTCACTTTTTCCAGATCTGGGGACTCGAAGTCCATGTCAAATTTTATAGTAATTGTCCCGACATTTGGTTTTGGGAAAGGAAATGGTTAAAAAAATAATCATGCCTATTAAAAATTACTATTTTTCGAGAGGGTATTGAAGAAAATAGTTTCATTGGATTCTGCTGTTATATTGTCCGAGGAAGTCGCATTTGAAGTATGGCTAAACCAGACACGATTATATCTACAGTTAAATGTTTTAATTTCCACTATTCTGATCCTTCCTTTCACCTCAATTATCCTTGCCATTGTTCAAAATATTCAAAATCAATT
>LYUA01000309.1:400708-410759 GCA_002093875.1 Calopteryx splendens
TGCTTTGATTTAGTTTTTTTTATTGTGATATCTTACAGGTACTTTTGTTTGTATTTTGGTTTCATAACTATTTTACACAAACCAATCTTGAATTAAAATGAAGCTAAGAGACCGTTCACATCTGCCGCAGACGTGTTGTAAATAGGAAAAACTAGGAAGCCGGGCATTTTAGGTGATGAACTGCCGCCAACCGCAGGTAGTATTTTTTGGATACTTTATTGTATCCTTTTTCAACTTTAGATTTTTCCCCGGTTACAAACCGAAATGAGTACCTGGAGGATCGTTTGCCGTTATGAGAGAAAAAATACTCGTGTCCCAAAAATAAAATTTTCTTGTTTCTGTTTAGTCTATTAAAAAATCTTCCCTTGTTTTTTGTGCCGCTGAGAATGTGATGCTAAAATTACCACAGGGCATAAATTGAAACACCAGCTTTCAACTTAATTATCAAAGATATCAACTCTTTGCCAAATGAAAATTTACCCTGGTATTTTCTCAAAATTTTGGTCTTTCAAAAGTCACACCACATTTCCAGCTATTATGATTTGCTTTATTTGCAATAAGGTCTGCTGAATAACTTTTCTATTTCATAGCTACACCATATGTTTTAGCTTTCAGCTGCAAGTCACAGTAGTAAATACACTACTAAGTTTACGCAATAGTTAATACGCAGACGGGACTTACATCCACGACTTTTTGATTCAGCGAAGCACCTCGTTACCGACGAGATCCAACCGGCTGTTTTACTTAATTTAAAATTAGTTCGTCTAAAAATGTATAAGAACTGACAAATATATCAACATTCGTAATTTGAGTAAATAAATAATGAACTCCCACAAAATTACACCAGAAAGTATTGAATTCGTAATTTAATTTAACAGTAAGATTTTATTACATATTGTGAATAACATCCATGCTCTTTGACTTATCATCCGCGCATCATGGAGGTCTCTTCTCCTGACTAGGAGTCTAGTCTACGTTGGCTCCACGTGAAGTCCATCCTGAACCTCTTTCTATTTTATTATGCTTTTCCTGCCCTGGATTCTGTCGAGAATGAGAGGGAATGTAATTGAATTGAGAGTTCTTAACCAAACTGCGTGTTATCATGAGAATCAGATCATCCAAAATTATATTATCCTCACTGTTCGTTAACTATACAATATCTGGAAACATGGCGGTTTTCAAATCGTATCTACCACGCAATACGGTATCATTGAAGAGGTGGGGAAAATTCAAAAAACTATTCCATATTATGGTAGGTTAAAACTAGTTTCAGAGTTTATTTTTGAAAATTAAACAGAGTCTATGTTAGGTCTAATCTTTACGCATGTAGTACATTGCTTTTTAATCCGTGTAATTTAATACACCTTATGTTACTTTTTTCTCAGGCTTCATTATAATTTTGTACTTCCGATTATAATGTATATTGGGTATCGTTTAACTTTATTAATTATTAAATATTGATCGGTGATGGAAAATCAGCATTTATATGGGTATTGCTGGATTTTAAAGTATAATATTTCAAAGAAATGTTTATTTTTTGTACCTAGTATCGTCTCAAAATTTTCACTTGAAAAAATATATAAAAATAAAAAAGTAAAAGGAAAACATTCAGAATTATTTAAAGCAACAAGCTTTGATGCATCAGGTGTGATTTTTCGCTGAAAAATATCTCTCAGGGAAAAGTTTAGCATCAGCTTTTGCTATTGCTATTCTCATAGAAATTTTGGTTCCAATACTAATCCTCAGACTTTGTAAATCGTTGATGTCATATCAGCTCTCTTTTGTTTTAAAATAATGTCCTTTAAGTCGTATTAGGAATTATTACTTGGATTTTTTTAATTCGGCTGCGTTGAGACATCAGAATTTTTCAATTATGAACATGATACGGTCTATTAATTTTATTGCATGACTTCAATATTTTTTGAATCGTTACCAGGTTCTGAAAAACGTAAGCGTTAATAGAATTATGCATCATCAGCACTTTATCGATATGAATGTATAATTGCTACATTTCTTGATTCTGTTCTCCTCTTAATATCTTACAAAACAAATAATGATATCTTTCGTAACGGAGACGGGATAAAACTTTTGTCACCAAGCCAACTTACGTGACAAATATTCCCGGAAGAAACATGAATCCTTTATCGACTAGACGATACGAAAACCTTCTGAAAAATTATTCTCCAAAAAAGGTTTGTGGAAAAATTTCTCATTACCTCATACCTTCATAGCCTTCCTCCAATACCTATTTGTCAAATCCCTTCTTCCTTGAGTAGAGAATCCTATCTTCAAGCGGCAGTTAGGTTTTACAAAGTTCTCATTAAATTTTCTATTTTTTGTAACTCTTTCTCGGCCTTACGATTCACTGAATATCTACTCCTACCATTTCTTCGTCATTATAAGGTTAAACCCCTTTTCCATTGCTTCCTATCTCCTATTGTTTGCTATGGTTTTTGTTTTACCCAAATTCCTAAGCACCAAACAATATCATGGTCCATGCATGTATAATTGATTTATTTAAACGATTCCGTAGTACCTAGTTGTTGTTCACTTAGGTACCCTACTTACCTATTCCTGCCTCTCATTGGATTATTTTTCAGATCAGAATGACTCCTTTTCTCAATGTCTATCTGTATTATCTATAGGTATCTAAATTTATATTACTTGCTGCTTGCATGGCATTCCTTTCTAAGTACCTTCTCTCTTTTTCTCTTTAATAATTCTGTCACAAAATGTTTTGTTGTTACCTTCATTATTGTTTCATTTTGGAATTTTTTATTTCATTTCAAGTTCAAATTCATGATTAGTCTCTATCCCCCGCATCTGATTATTAGATTTGTACCTAAATTAGTCCTTCCCCGTATTATTTAAGGAAATTATTATGGTCATTGCATACCTATATGTTCAATATTATGTATACATACACACACGTGTTTTTTCTCTGGCAACAAAAAGAATAACAAGCCTTTGAATAAATATTTTTCATGACACGAAAACGTACGTACGCTCATCCTTTTTACCCTCGTCGGGCGGTTGCGACGAAAACATGTGCCTGCGAAAATACGGAAAATAGATGGGATTGTTAAAAACGTTTAGAGATAAGTCCGGTACGGCGTGGGGGCTTGTCCGTAGCTTTCCGGGTGTGTGCCTGTATATGTGGGAAGTATATATGAGAGGAGTTAGGGGATGAAAAAAGGTGGATAGGGGCGGAGGGGAAGGGGGAGAACGAAGGGGAACGGGAAGAAGATATTAAACATGTCCAAACTCCATGGGCGATATCTGCTAAAAACGCTCGACAGCGGTTTCCGGGTTTTTAGATAATGGGTCATAACGAAAGCGTTTTACGGGGGAGGGGGAGGGAGTGGGAGGGCATGGATGCGAAGGGGCGTAGGGTGCGGTCCTGGAAGGGGTGACAGTGAGCCTGCTGCTAAAATAATGAGAAAAATCGTCCGCCTTTTCCATCCCTCCGCGGATATTTTCAACGTCCTTCCAATGCCCCATGGTACCTGCCCACAGTCATACCCGTCCACTCGCATGAATTCTTTTTCCTCTTTCTACCGACCCGCATGTCGTTCCGCGCGATTTACTGCTAAAATTAACCTCTCTATATCTCTCGCGCGCGGGCACGGTGGACGACAGCAACGACTAAGAGGAGAATTGGAACTCAAATTTGTCTCGATTAATGAATTAATGAAAAACGTTTGGTTATAACTATGCAACTCCCCCCTCAACCTCCCATGCCGTTCCGAGTGTGGTCCGGGAATCGGTAGGCTGGAAAAAACCTGCCCGTTTCTTTTCTCATGTGAGAGGGGAGTAGGGTGGTAACTCCTCCCGAAGGGGGTTGTAGAGGCAAGGGTGGGAACTAGATAAGGGAGGGATTTCGAGGAAGGAAGAGGGGGATGAGAGGATGAGGACGAGGAGGTTGGAACAAGTTGAAGGGGAAGCTACAGTAGGTACAAGCAAAAGTCGGGACGAGCGTAATCCTTGGGTAAAAAGTTTCTACGAGTCGGTGATTGGGTTGAGGGGGAGAAAAAAAGAACAAAAGGGTGGATTGATTCGCTTATACGACGAGATGGAGAGGAGGAGGAGAGAGGAGAGGAAAGCGGGAAAAAAAAGTTTGAACCTGAAATCAACTCCAAGGCGATTTGGGAGTCGTCGCGTTGTCGTGGAAGCTCATGCACAAAGGGGGCTCCCTTTGTTCCTCCATCGCAGCGCGAGTTCCCTGGGCATGTAAGCAGCCTAGCGATTCCGGTGATACCTATATTAGTGCACGAGCAGATATATAATTCAATATAAGTATATTTTGATGAAAGTTCTGTCTCCGAAAGGGAAAAACGAAAAAGCGAAGGGTTCTTCGTACATGGCGTCGACGTCGTTCTAATTTCATTGAAGTATTCGAGGGCGCATGCATAACATGGAAAACGAATTGTTTCAACTCGTACAGTCTGATTGAGTAAAGGTCTACGCCGTCTACGTAAAGGTGAATTGTTATGGGAAGGATGAGAGAAGTTAAATTGGACAAGGCAGGTTAAATTAAAAATTTACCTACCTAGGCTCTTGAGCTATTTTTTATAATTTATATTTGTTTACTGTGCATTTTTGTTTCAATTACATGTTTATGATATGTACGGGTTCCATTGGCATAAACACATAGGTTTGCTTCGCATATTTATTTATTTAAAATTCTCTGCATCTTACGATGGAATTGATCCATGATTAATACATATTTTAAGCATAATTTCTGCATTTAAATTATTCTTGAATAATTAATTTTATCAGTGGAACTCTGAAGGCAATTATAGAGCTCTTCTTATGCTAGAGACGTGTTCAATGCATATTTTTTAGCATTGACACTAGGGTGAGATTATCATGCATATATGCATTCACATAGCTATGTATCTATTCGACGCCGGATAAGGGTTCAAAAAGAGGGAGCATTCAGATGAGAGTTCTCCACAACATGTAATCCAATTGGTAATCGTTCTTAATACGTGATTATCCCCAATGATTAGTGATAAAGTGGACGGATTCTCTCCTTTTTCTATCTCTCTTTCGTTTTTAATACTCTTTGTTAAAAAATATTTCCCGGTGATCCAGTTTGGCTTATCATGATGATTGATCTGCTGCTGACTTGACACAATTTTGTTCCAGATTTTTTTATCTTGGTCGAATACATATTCCAAAGATACGCCGATTAAAATTATGCATGCCTTGTAAAAATGAATCCTTGACTAATTTTTGATGCCCTCTGGCCACGCACATATTTTTTATGACTATTATTTCTTTATGCTTGAGAATTGAAAATTAAATTTAAACATATTCCCTTATAAATAATGATAACCATATTTTTCAAATATATATTGGAATTAGATAGGTCAAAATATGGTTTTGAATTTTTATTACCATTTGGTCCAGTTGAAATATAAGGAGATAGGAATCCCTCAAAGCATATAGCTTAGCCCTATTTAGAGAAATTTTGCCTGTATGGTTATTAGCTTACATATGCAGACCTCTTCACTATCGCTTTTTAATCCCTTAGAGAATAGCTGAATTCGTTCATGGCTATTTTCTGATCAATGTCGTCTTAAAATATTGCCTCTTCCTTACCCCTTTTTTTATAATAGGTATATAATTGTATCAAGCGTGTATTCCCACACTAGCGAGAATTGATTATCAGATTTGAACTGCCCAGATACACTTTCAATATCACTGAGGAAGTAAAGAATCATACTCAACTACAGGTGCTATACAAAGTTGTCAAGAATTTGGATATTCCGTGAAAGCAAGCTTCAGTGTGAACGCCACTAAATGCTACTTACTATGCACTTTAGCTGTCAGTCTGCAAAACCGCAACTTTGTGAGTGCACGCGTTTCTTATTTTTTATTGTTTTCGTTACATCGTGTTCTTCTCTGCCTGCACATTCCGAAACTGCTGATGAGGAGCTACGATTATCTTCATTAAGTTCTGCATCAAGATATATAAAACTGCTGCCGCTGAAACCCACCGAATGTTACAGTGACTTTATTGACTTTTGACTTCACTATACTATGTCCGAATGTTATAGTGAATTTTGATGAGCAAGATCTAAGACAAGGAACAACATTTGAGTGGTTTAAGAGTTAAAAAACATGGCATGAAGTCTGTGGGAGATGGCAAACTTTCGGGTCGACCGTCGTGATGAGCAACTCAATGAACGATTGAGAAATTGCTTGAATTGATCCTTGAGGACCAAAGGCAGGCCATTCTTAAAGTTTAACATAGAGTTCGATTGAATTCCAGTGCATTCTAGTAGATGTATTGAAGAGGAGCCAAATTGCAGCGGTTTTTGTCCCGAGACCATCGGATTGAGGTGTTCACTAAGCTGCACGCAACAGCTCGAGGTGACCCAACTTCCTGTCCATAGTCATGATGGCCAATTAATCATGGATGTACGCTTAAGACCCTGAAACAACGTAGTAATCTTCACTGAGGAAGATAGTTCGAAATTCGCAGACACAAAAGAAGACGGTGTACTGAAAGCAACAGAAAATAAGAAACGTTGGCAGTCACGAAGATACCGCATCGCAGACTGGCAGCAACAAATCACACCAAGTAGCATCTGCCGTCAGAAGTTCGTACTGCTATTGGTTTAGGCAAAATGTTCAAGTTCTTAACATATTTCGGTTGAAACTGGTAGATGGGTCTCCATTACGTCTTTTACTCATGGCTCGCATTATTTTAATTTTCTTAAATTTCACAAATCGGAAATATATTAAATAATTATAGAAATATTTAAATGCGGTTAGAGACACATGCGATCCAAAAATGTGTATAGAAAGATAACAAGGCATTATTTTATGACCGTAGACAAATATATAAGCAGCTTCTTTAATTCTTATTACTTCCCGGAAGCAGATAAATATACGTAACACATTTAAGTGAATAAAAATATGACTTAAAACTTGAGGAGATTTAAATGCAAACGAGAGATCTAAAAGTGGAAAGAAAATGTCTTAGGCGGATGTAAAAGTAATATATGCCTGGTAGCAGTTGTTTTCATTTTATGAAGCGAATAAGATATATATTCCAACAGTAAAGGAAGGGTGTAGGTGTCCTAAAAAAGGGATAAAAATACCGTCAGGGAACCTTAAGCTATTGTAAATATGAAAGTAATTAGCATAACTTGGAGAAAGAAAATGATAATAAAAATGAATCATAGATGATTATTGGAAATATTAATTATGGCAGCCTGGCGAGAAAAAAAAACAGAACATAAAATATGAAACTAAGCGGATAAGTTAGCTGGAAAATGAACACATGAAGAAAAAAATTTAAAAATATGGATACATTTTACACGCAAATAAAAGCGAACGCCTTTTACCGAAATGAGACATAATTGCCAAAATAACGAAGGCTTTAAGGATGCAAGCAAGAGAGGGGAATTGTTTTGATGCAGTGGTAGACAATTTGAGGATGTGAAGCAGAAAATATACCTAGAATAATTTTGTTTTATGGGCTGGTAGCTCAGTTGAGAACGGGGAATTCGACGTGACTTAGGGGTAATTTGAGTGCAGGGATCGAGAAAGAGAGAGAGCGAGAGAGAGAAAGAAGTACGTGAAATTATGGCAAAGAATGAAATTGGATTTAAAATACCTGTGCAGAATTATTTAAGGGCTTAAAAAAACAAAAACGAGTTTAAAAAATGAGTTTGGCTAGAAGAGTTCAATAGGTCAATTATTAATTATCTCCATACCATGGAAGAGCAAAGCAGGTGAATATTAATGAAGATCAAATTCGCAGAATTTTAGTCCATTTTCGCGCGAGACATGGTTGATAAAAAGAAATATCAGGAAAGAGAAGATAAAAACAAAGAATACTAAAGATCAAATTACATTTAGGTCTGTGAAGTTTAGTAGCTTTTAAGACCGTGATAATAACACGTTCACCAATCGAAATTTTTATTGAACTCGTGGTTTATTTTCTTGATTTATGTATTACCCACAGTGTTACTCAAGGCTTTAGAAAAAGATGAAGAAACTCAGAACTTGCACGGGATAATTTGTGGGATATAGGAGGAGAGAGTTCGTCTAGAAATCTTTGTTGGGTCAGTATTAATCCCAAACCCGAAAATAAGGAAGATTAAGGTAATGCCAGGAAAGTTTTTTAGGAGTAATTTTAACTTTCTGTATGGTGAGCGTTTTAACAATCGAAGTTCATCTTTAACCATTAAAGTGCATTTGGAGTAGACTACCTCGGTAAAGGTTAGTATAGCATTGAGAAGTGAGGGAAACTCGAGACACCAATTTGAATATTAATGGAAAAGAAAATAGCCTATGATCATAAATTTATCCTTTGTTTTGATCGGTCGATTTAGACATGTGCTTGACAGAAAACATTGAACACGTTAAAGATAGTAGTGCAGAAAAATGGAGACATAAGCGTCTCCTTTGCAAACCCTGAATAAACTAGACAACACTGTGAAAGGGAATATATGCCAGTGATATCCTTATCCATGCTTGCGTGCCCCGCTGAGAACTTCCAGCAAGGCAATTCATCCACTGGCTGGGAAGTAAAACTGAGGATAAGTTAAAAAATTTCTTTAAGATTTAGCTGATATTGACATCCAGTTCCTCTCTACTCTTGCCTGAAATTCCTACTCGATCATATCACCCTCCTAACTCCAATGGCAAAAATTACCACAAGTGTGGGTTACTGACTTCAACGAGTACTTACAAAACTGAGTTATGAGAAAAAGTGATGGGAAAGCTATAGAGTTTGTTTTATGCGCGTCTGTAAAGAATGGTAGAGGAAGTATCCTGGGCATAGGGAAAGAGAAACGAAGGAAAGTGAGATATGATTTGAAAGGAGAAGAAAATGTCGAGAACACTTAGGAGAAGGGAACAATTTTCTGTGAAAACGTTCATTATGAGAACTTATTTTAGACCAAAATTATATCTTTTCTTAAGTAAAATTTAATACCGGATGTGATGCACATCTATCTCAAAAAAATCAATTCATATGGGTGAAAATAAATAGTTATAAGTCAGAGAAAAAAGACCTTTTATCATTTTAAATGTTTCTTTCCTCTATATTTTACACAATATTTTTACACCTCATTTTATTTCCTGTTTGGCATTGTCGAAAAACATTTTCACAGGTTTGTGGATATTTGAAATTTCCTGAGAGGTAAAATCGTCAAATACGTGGAAATTTACTGAAGGTTTCTAATCTCTTTCTCGCCCTCTATTGGTCGAAATCTATTTCACATAGTATTTGTAATTTAACTAGGTTATTTTCCTTATTCATTAGGTAATTTACTGAACTTATTGAATGGGAATAACAATGATTTTTTTCAAAACAAATCGTCGGCCAAGATCAATATAATGTTATAGGATGTTTATGAAGGGTCTGTTCTATCTTATAGTAGCTAGAAGATTTATTTAAACGGTTAAGGGGGGTGGCAATCAATTTCAAGGGATGTTAGACTCAGAGCATCAGTCACTGCAAACACGGAAGTAATTATTTACACCATTTTTGCCATTGTGCGAGATGATCATCGGATAACGTTAACAACACTGTCAGAAAAATTGAAATTTTCATTGGGTTTCATCTCTTTGTTTGTAAATGTAACGTACATGAAACGTGTGTATGGGCGTCGGGTTCTGAGACTGCTCATATTCGAACAAGAGGACGTTCGGGTGCATATTTGTTCTCAGTTATGGTTGATGATGTAGGGAGATAAGGAGTTCATTTCGGAGGTTATCATTTTTTATTAAACGTGGCTACATATTTTGGTCATGAGAGCAAATAGAAAAGTTATCTGTGAAAATCTCCTGCATCACCAACACGAAAAAAGACCAAGTGGTGGGTTCTGCCGGGAAGGTTATGGTCACATTATTTTTCGGTATTCAGGGAATGGTGAATTAGAATTTCGTACCAGGACACACAACGGTATATGGAGCATACTTAAAAGATGTACTGGAAGTTCTCCAAGGCTATATCAATCGCAAAAGGACAGAATTGTCCCCTCTAACTACCGCCCAATCTCCCTGACGAGTACACTATGCAAGG
>LYUA01000309.1:482732-493522 GCA_002093875.1 Calopteryx splendens
AGTAATAACTGAATCAGAGAAATAAATTGAACTCATATTTTAAAATTTCGGTTCTGTCCTTGACTGGCCCTAGGCTTTTTTTTCTCTGTAACTGGAATTAAAGCTTTATCTCCAGATTCCTTCCCGCAGGAAGCACACTAGATAGACTTTAATTTTTATTCGTTATGAACGGATTTATGTGGCTAGGAGTGGAAAAAATCTTATTTTCATACGTATGCAGAACAAAACACAGTCCCAGCACTGCAATAGCTTGTAAAATTCTGAACACTACCAAATTACATGGGTATCCTGTCATAAGGCTTAATGCACGGTCGATTTATATGTCAGAATGTTCGATCAATCCTCGTGTACGCAGTAAAGTCTTGATGTTGGAAAGCGGCTGATACATTGTCTGAAACAATTTAAATACACTTTCAATTAGGAATTTTGGGTACAAGTATGTTTTAAATGGTGGAGAAAATATGAATTCATTAGTTAGCAATTTTTACATAATGTCGACGTGAAATATTTAAACTAAAACTTTTTTAAATAAGTTGCAACGCTAAAATGTAGCCTATCTAGTAAGAATGAAAATAAATTCCTTGCACAGATAGGTAGGTAGGTACAATAAAACATCTCAACTCAGGATGCATCTTGTAATAATCCGTGGAATAAAAGTAAATAAAACATTTATGTGAAGTTTTTAAGACCGCAACATGCTGGAAATTCAGTTTTATCATCATCATAGTTCTTTTTGGTCCTAAGATTGGCACAGTGCAGCCCACCATTCTTCCCTTTTCCCACTTCAGTTCCCTCACTCTAGAGTAGGTCTTCCTTCTTACATCCCTTTCTAACCCCCTTCGGCAGTATCAATTTCCAATCTTCTGCCAACTTACATTCCAAAGAGGAAATTGTGGTGGTTTCCACGATGAACTTGCTCAGTAGTGTAAGCATAGTTTTTATTATCGTTAACCTAGAAAACCCTTTTACTGAAGACGACGCTCGTCGTGAGACGAGAGGGATCGGAGGAAGGTACGTAAAATAACGCTTCGCACAAAGAAGTCCCGGGAGATCTTCACATGGGAAAATTAATTAAAGTCTGTTAAACACTCGAAAATGTTGTTTTTTGTTTATTTCCTAATTTATACACGAATAATGTTGGTTAATGTAGGTAATATAGACACGCAACATGAGCCAATACCTCGCATCTCCAGCACATGTTTCTGTTTTTGTGCGAGCTGAGCAATCATCCTCCAGTATGCGCATACCAAAACATTTTTTTTCTTTGAAGTTTTATAACCATTGTTTACGATCAGTTTTCATTTATTTTAATGATGGGTTTTTTTTCTAAAAGATATGTATTCATTTACCCGTTTACCGAAACCGTTAATCACCACTTTCTAGCATCTTGTGAGATATTTAATCTCTTATTTGAGCTAACAAATAACTAATCACTTATGACACAACAGCTTTATATAGAATCGATATTCATGCTTCACATAATTTTAATTAAAAAGTTACGATTTTTTCATCCAAAAAAATATATTTGACCACTGAGTGGTGGTACATCCTGATTTAAGGTTGTTGAGAACTTTTAATTTTTAAGATGTTTTTTTCATTACACGTTAATTATACAATGACCGCGAGGGTGAAATGGAAGTCTATTTAGTTTAAAATGCATTTTAATTATTTGTAGTAGGTATAATGGTTATGGTAGGTTTTTTATGTACTCCGCTGCAACATGAATAACACCGCACTGACATCGTTATTCCCTAAGCTATGATAAGCCATTATTCAATTCAATTTACTATCTGTCACCCTTTATTCGGTTCAGCATGCCTTTTCCTTCCCATACCCCACCTACACGACATTCTTTCCTCTATCAGAGTATTCAACGATCCATCGCCACTCAATATGCCCAAAATCCACACTTCGTCCCTCCTTTAAATTTATCCCAACAAATTTCTGTCTTTCCATATCAGGCCTAGAACGTCTTTGTTTTGCTTTTCTTTCCGGACTATTCACTTTTTTTATCCTTCTGCATACTCATATTTCAAAAGCCTTCAACATACGCTTATTCCCTTTACGATCGAAAACGATCAAGTTTTCACGCTATACAACACTAAGTTCGCTATCAAGGTTTTTTACTAATCTTTTCTATGCATCTTTACTCAGCATCTTTATCCTCAATTCCCTTCTCTTCATAAAGGATTCTATACCTAACGCATTTCTTCTTCTTATACCTTCACCAAGTTATCCACCCTTGCCTGAGAGTGTTTCTATCCCTATAGTTAAAGTGCTCCGCGTGCTCTGTTTTCTGCCTCCCAAATTTAATTTGGATTTCGAATTATATTGACCAATACATTCTTGAAATGAAAGGTGGATGGTTTTACCTTTGCCACCTTTAGTTTCCCATGTGGTCTTGTTTATAAGAAAAATTTCATTGACAGGCTATTTTAGAACGCAGTCTAAGTCGCCAACCGAGATTTGAATTCGGAACCCTTTGGTCAGTAGCCTAACGTACTAGTCACTACGCTACCACGTCCCAACTAAGGATCTTTAAAGAAAACTCCTTTAAAGTTGCTGTCTTTACTCCTTCCGACGCATTTATTCCTTTTTATTCCTGCTTAGGCATTTACGTTCTGCTTCCATGTCCAGAAAAATTTATTGAATTTTGAGTGGAATTCCATAGCCACCAACCACCTTCATCCATTCCCAGGAATGACTTTGAATTGATGACGCTATTGTTAAACTTTTACACAATCCATAGTATTTTAATTTTATCCTCCGTTGGCTACCGACATTTTTCTTGTTCAAACACCATACTTAGCGTTTGTAAATGCGGAGCTATTTATTGAAGATTCGAAATTTTCTGTCGAAAACTATTGTTATAATAATGAGGATTAATGTAGTGGGCAATTCTATTCGGTAAGATTTGGAATTGTGGAGCCTCTAAAATGACGCATTTTTTTTCGCCAAAAGATTAATTAATCCTGGATTCGTATGCACAAGATTCGAGAAGTTTTTAGGTTTTGATGTCAAAATTTCGTTGTTGTCGATGTTTGAAAATTTAAAATCATTGCTGAATATTCTGGCGCATAGCATAACTTCCTTTTGTATAAGAATAAAAATCACTGCGGTCTGCCTTTACCCCACGTAAAAAAATTCATTACCAAACTATTGTCTTGAGGTATCGTTTTTTCAAGAACGTGTCCGGTAACTTCATATATGGATCAAAAACGTTGCTCTATTTCTTGTGGCAGACATTTAGTTTGATTTTTGTATTCTAATTATATTGAATCAATTGCCGGATTTATATGTTATGCCCTTAATCGTATTAAGTAACTACACTTCGGTATAGCGAGGCTCAATTGAACTCCCTATTTATCAAGAATACTTTGAAACTTTCTCCAGGAGTCTTGGATTTCCGTGCATCTGCTTATGAATTAATAAACTCCTAATTATTATTCTCCTAGTCACAATAGTTTTACTCCACTTCCCTAAATATTGAAGTTATTCTCAATGTTCCTGCTCATACTCTTAAATTTCCTTGCTGTGTTATCTCTTCTTCCCAAGTTTATCTGGCTAATCGAGCATTTCGTATACCTAAGGAATGAAGTGGACATCTTGCCTCCGACGTTGAACGCGATACTCGTGTTGCGCCCGTATAAGTGATACGAATAAGCTGATGCAATTTTTGAACTTATGTTTGATCATCTTAATATTATATCAAATTAATTTATTTTAAATTTTTTTCATGTTGTCAAACTCAAAAGGGTTTTTTTTTACCTCACTCCATCACCATAACAGTAGGCCTACTTCGAAAGGTTTCGCTTGGAGCATGGAACTATAAGGATCAGCGAAGGGTCTCCTCAGGGAAGGATCCATTGGAAAATGGGCTAAGGAAGAATGTAATCCTTCAACACATGGTGCTGGAGACAAATGCTAAAGATAAAATGGGCAATTGAAGTGAGGAACGAAGACGAAGCATATAGGATAGCAGAAGAGGGAAATATGGCAAAGAAGAACCAGATGGATTGGACCCATCTTGAGGCAAAGTGGATTCGTTAAAAATATAATTGGAGAGAAAATTGAAGGAGCAAGTGCATAGGAAAAATAAAGGACGTAAAAGAGAAAGGTTAACTGAAAGTAACTCTGAATAGGGAAGAATGGCGGCCTGTTGTCAACCAATCTTAGGAATTAATCACGGATGATCCAATCTTAGGAATTAAACACGGATGATGACTATGGAAGATTACATTTGAATCATTGTGCGTCACGGATTGCGAGAAACGAACTTTCATTCTTCTGAATTGTCATTCAACGTCAATCATCATCACTGAAGCGTCAACTCAAAGAGGAAGCCCTTCCGTCACTTTGCGTGTATGGGGAAGATTTATAGTTCATCTCAAACTAATTGCAATAGTACTTCATTATTTTTGGCAATCATCAAAGTTAATGACGTCTTCATCTCCACATTCGTTTACATTCGTTTACCCTCTCTAGGCTTATCTCTGATTTTCATCGTTCATGACGCATATAAAAATGGATTATATGATTTATATTTCCTCCTCCTTTTACCTTGTAAGTATTTTAAGGAAATTGGCCCTCAAGGAAATTAATATACATGTGACCCCCTCCTACTCGTGCCCTTTGGTATTGTTAAGTTTTAATTTGTGTTTTATAGGCCTTGGTGGCAGCGCCCCTAGGAGATAGGGTGGTCCGCATCCGGCGGCGCTTACAGCCCATTTGCAGCTATCGGAAATATGGGGTAAATTACCCAAATGCGGGGGTAAACAAGGAATTTCCGAAAGGGGAAGGTATCTCCCTGGGGGTCGAACTCTAGCTACGCCGCTATGAATAGGTACAAATAAGTTTGTAACAACAAGTTGCTGAAATAAGTTAGCCACTTTTGTTTTTTTTCCACGTACTGTCGGATGATTGGAGAGGTTTCATTACCGCTACCAGTTACTTTTTCAATGAGAAGTGATGACTATTTCAACGCCCGGATGTAAGCTTCAAGGAAGAGTTCGCAAGTAAATTTCGGTTTTATCAAGTATAGTTCTTTGCAGAGAAAAGATCTTACAGGCTAGTAAGTCACTTGTTGACTTGTCGCCATATATTACTCCACTAAAAATGAAATTGAATGGAAGGGTTGCTGGTTTAATACTCTTACGAAAATTAAGTCATTGTTTGGAGTTTTAAGGCGCTTTTGACCTTCTATAATAAAGTTGGAGGAAAACTGCTATAGTTTATGTAGCTTTTCTGAAGGTTTTTGCCATCATTGATACTTGTTGAAATTCTATTTCAGACTATGTTTTAAATATTACGGTAATATTACGAGCAAGCTGAGACTCAAATGTCTCATTTATCTACCAATATTCATCACTGTCAACTCCAATGTAGTCTGGTATATTAATATCACCATAAACGCTCTAAATAATTATGATTTATGAATACGGCTTAACACTTCTTTCACATCTTTTTCTAAAATTACCTTATTAATTGCTGTTTCATTAATAACGTCATATTCATGGAGGGGCTTGCCATTAAAGCACACTAGAGCTCTAGACACTTCAAGAAATTAATCCGCAAAAAACTCGTAAAGTCTCGCAAAATCTGTGCCAAAACTTGGTGGGGAATAATTTTAAGAGCCATAATATTAATTACGACGAACCCTCTTGAAAGCATTCTTATTTACGTGTATGTATTCTGTTTTAAAATTGAAATTTATTTGACTAACGTGAAGGTTTTAATCCTCGAATGAGGTGGCATTAAACTAACAATGAAAACAAGAACGGCATATCTAACAAAATGGCTCCTCGGGAGTTTTCAATAAGCGAGTTTTTACAAAGCGGTTGAATGTGTTTCACGAGTGTAACAGAATTTCGACGTTATCGGACTGCTAGAGGAGAACAGATGTTTGGAGGAGAGATTAAAGGGAATGACAAACTATGGACTGAAAGGATGGAGTAGTCTGAACACGCTTTTAGAACGTTTCACTCGGTGGTGTAGAATGTATAACAAATTCATTTGGGCACGATAAATAAGGGTGCTTTTGGTCAAGGGGATACGTAAGAGAATGTGAGGTTCAAGAGGAAATACAGAGAAAAATTCAATCTCCACAGAGGAAAGTAAAGGACTTCTCCGATGTCAATAGCAAATTGATGAGTGAGCACTAAAGCAGGAGAGTCGAATGTCTTTTCGTATAGAAATAAATAATTTTTTTAGCGTACTCGCCCGTGCGTAAGCAATTATATAAAATCTTACTCTAATAAAGAAACATTTTACATTAATTTCAGTAAAATATGAATTCTACCGAAGATTTTGAATTTTTATGATGTATTAAAACTCAGTTATCCGTATCGTAAAATTTTGATTGTCATCCAAAAACGATTGACATTTTTGAAAATAAAATAAATTTTTGCTTCATTTTTTTCATGAATGTATTCAAACGGTTAGATTCATGCGAAGTTATAAATAACTGTAATTACCGAATAATAGTACTTTTCCACAATATAAAATATATTACCATCAGGTTTCGATATACCTACTACCTACATCATCTACAGATCCTGAAGTTGTACTCTTCAGGTTTCTGAAGATGATTTAGTGCAATCAAAACCTGGTCGTAATAAATTTTATGTGGTGGAAAAATGTTATTATTAGGTACTTATGTTCCAATTCCATTGTATCACAGCTAAAACTACTCAAATCGTGGTAGAGGGTTATAAATAGAATGAATACGTGTTTTCAAGCTGATATACTTTTCATCAATTTGGATTTATTTCATTTATAATACCTATTTTTAATTAGGGAATGTATTCCTTTGTTGTTTACTAAGTATTCATAAGAAATAGTTAATATATTTATGCACATAAAACGAACTGTAACCAGTGCTCAGTTCTTTCTCCTGTGTATTCCAATGCACTTAGCCCAAATGTATTCTACTGAAGGAACTGGGGTGAATAAATATTCTTCAAAATAGTAGGGAAAGTGCAAGCGCATTTAATTAGAGTTTTATGCTTCTGTCCTTATGTTCCCTGTAGATTAATGGGAGGAATACCAGTTAGTTATTTTTGCCTACATGGAGAATCATAAAAAAGACTACTTAAAACTAAAATTTTACACAGAGAATCACAAAAATATTTTCAGATTCTTTCTTGAACCTATTTTAGCAATATGTCTTTCATTGATTTAGCTTCAGAAATTAGTTAATTGTGTCCTAAAGTCATTATGTGAGATTATTAAAAAAATGAAAAATATGCATCGAAATAACAGATCGATTTCTTTGGAAACACGTAATCATCTAAAAGTCATATACAAAAAGATACTACAATGTATCTCAAAATGGCTTAAATGTCATTATACTATAACTTCCATTAAGTGACTTTCTGCTACTTAAAACTTTAATAACACTTATATGAGCTGATAATAAATAACCTTAATCTTATGCTTTTATATAATTCTACCAACTGATGGTTAATCCATTCTAATAAGATGCTGAAGGTAATTTATAATAGGTATACATTATTGGAATATATAATAATTGAAAACTTGGATTCATACTCCGTTCTATTTTTGGTAGCTGGATCGATTTTCACTTTTTATTTGCGGATAGGCATGAGTGTAAATAGAAATTACTTTCACCAAAGGGAAATGTAATAATGAAAGAGAATCATGAAATGAAAATATAATATAGTCAGAAATATCGTTGGAAAATATTTGTATTTAAAAATGGCAAGAGGAGGGCGAAATGAAATATTTCGAGCAGAGAAGATAGCAGAAAATATGATGATAGGGGATGAAAACGGGTTGAACGATTTGATAGCCGAGTGAAGTGAGGCGAACGTTGTCAAGAAAAAAGTGGCTGACATTGATAGCGGTATTGGAGTCACATAATGTTATCTGTATGGGAGAAGGCTTTTGGGGAAGAAAAAATGTTCTGGAACGATGATACATCATCAGCAGCTATATGGTGTGACTCGAAACTCATGGGTCATCAAAGAACAATGAGAAAATATAAGCATTAAACAAATGTATAGTTATATGATGAGGAATGTATTACTCGTGGTTAATGTGAACTGTGGGAAACGTATAATAGAAAATAAACTGTTAGCAGTAGAAGATAATAGTTATTATAAACGATAGATTTTAATTTTTCATATATTTATTGATACAGGATTTTGATTTTGGTGAGCATTAATATTTTTTGTGAAACAAAAATTTTCCTCCTTTTGCATTTTGTCATCAGCACTAATACGTTAGTCCAATATTAACTTCGAAGTAAATTTTAATCATCAGAAGCATGATATATTTCCCCTGGAACCTAGGGATGAATTCACTAGACATGAAAACAAGAGAGATTGAAACTCCAAACTACACTAAATATAAGTATCAACTCACCGACTATTATAGAATAATTACGTTAATGGTACCCATCCGTAAATGGCAACACATAAATTCTGTAAATCAGTTAATTTCTTTCGTGCCATTTATTTTTAGTTATTATTACTATCGGTAATCTACCGTTTATGTTAGGTGTCTGTTGGACACACCCCTACAGTAAACCTTTCTCCATTTTTATTTTTAATAAGTTAGAAAATGAAAAACGTCTGAACGAAGTGAAAAAAATATACGTCGAGCGTGAAAAGTTGGTACGCTAAATATTTACGCCCGCAAATACTTAAATCCTTTTTTTTTTGCTCTTGAATAAAATATCTTTTATAATTGCAATTAAAATAGAGGAACGATGAATGTGGTGATAACATTTTAGAGCTCATCAAATGACACTTAATTTACCTGAATTGTGTCTTTTACCACATCCTATTGTTTTTCTCAATGTTCTAGGCTCATTAAGCATTGTCAAAAGAAATCTATTTCGTGAATGCAGTTCCACTTCTGGGGGTTACCAGGCATCCCACAAGACTCACGCAATTACACTCCACCCTTTCAAGAGCTCTAAATAGGACAGCACGTCACTCACGAGGGCACTAAAATTCCAGTTCCAATGAGCTCCGTCCTGATTTCTGGAAATCGTTGACTCAAAGGAGTGCTACATTTGGACTCTCTCTACCCCATTGCTTTATCATCTCACATTTCCGCATCAATCTCGTTCGTGCCCATTCAGGTTCAGCAGTATTCATGCACTCATCAGCCTTCTAGTAGGCCAAAGCTCACCGTGTCCCGAATTTTTCCGACTCCACATTCTCCCTACCCACCACTCTTTCTCCTTATATTATACCCATTCTCTCTCTCTCATGTTTGCATTTTGAAATTTCCTCGCACGTCTCCTATCACGTCCAGAAATTTTCACGGCCGAGCCTGTCACTCTCCCCTGTTCACCTGTTGTTTTCCATCCTCTCAACGCCCCTATATTCTCGACCTTTAGCAGCCTGCAAGAGAGAGAGAGAGAAATGGAGAGGGAGGGAGGTATGGAAGTTGAAATAATGATTAATATTTACGTAGAAATGCCGACGCGTTCTTTATTCATGAGTTTCCTGGAACAACCTTTTGGCCGACTACCCTTTCTGCTGAATGCTCAACAAAGCGGTATTTTGAGTGCTGCATCGTAAAGAACAGGAAATGGTTCAGCGACGTATTAGCAAGGGAG
The DNA here is from genome assembly GCA_002093875.1 of Calopteryx splendens. Lineage (NCBI taxonomy): Eukaryota > Metazoa > Arthropoda > Insecta > Odonata > Calopterygidae > Calopteryx > Calopteryx splendens. The sequence continues at coordinate 492,325 of LYUA01000309.1, forward strand.
TTTTCTTTTGTTGAGTTTTTTTTTCCGGAACTCATGATCGTTTCCACGTAACGACGCCTCAGGGAAGGGGAATCACTGTTTCGAGGTGAAAGTTAAGATATCGGGTAGAAATTATTTTTGTGATAAAATAAATTTTTTCCTGTTCATATCCTACATCGGATATCCAAAGGGAATATTTACGCCTTATATACGCGAATTTACAGTGATAGTTCAAAGAGAATACATAAAGCAAATCTGTGGCAGAAATGTAATTATTAAAAAATCTAGGGAAAACAAAAAGGATTGGGTTCTTGGATTATTTATGTTCAGCTTGATCAAAAACCAAAAGTAAAAAAGATAGACACTGTAATGATTTTTTCATATAAATAATAAAAGTAAACGGAAAACATCATTTATCATTTTGAAACACAACACAACAGAAATTTCCATTAATGTGTCTTGCTTCATTCCATCAATTTTTCGTCAGCATTGGTGGAGTTATTGGAAAATCACTCTGACAATTATATCACTACGATGAATAAAATCATCCGTAAAAAATGTGTCATGATGTAGTTTGCACGAAATTTTAAATTGATTTTTAGGGCTTTAATTATTCCAGTTAAAACTTGCAAGTTTCTAAATGTACCATTATTGGAAGAGATTGGGTATTATGAATGTAACCGTGCCCAAAAAGACGTGGTAGATGGTATTTATAATGAAATTAAAACTAATACGCAGTTTTTCACAAACTCGATTTAACATAAAAACGTGCTTCAGTATTTTAAGCCATTATCAGGTAGAAAAAGGAGACGTTTTTAAATATTTCCCAAAATAACTCTTGGCGATAAATATATATTTAGTTTGTAAGGAGGGTTATAGGTTCTATAAAGGTCTTTAAATTGGTGTTTTAATGGTTAAAAGAGGAGAGGAGTGTAGAGGTGCCAAAAGACCTAAATTAGGAGCCAGTTTAACCCCCCCATATTCTGCATGTCGAGCGGAAAGGATCAAGACTGGGCATCTGGGAAACTATTGAAATCATCCACAATGAAGAAAGTTGTCTAATCAAGGATCCATTGTTTCCTAATCACTCCCCCTCCTCTTTTATGCCATTCCATTCCCACAACTTAACCGATATTCCTGCTCTCGGTATTTTCCGAACTCTCCCATCCCCAGCTTTCCCTCATCTTTCACCAAGATGGTACCTATTTAAGGTCAACCT
>LYUA01000310.1:63582-78019 GCA_002093875.1 Calopteryx splendens
GGATTGTAAGGCAGTCAATTTTTTAAACTTATCGTTGTGGTCAAGCCTACTTACGTAAATGGAGGTTAAAATCATTCCTAGTTCGAGCATTAAAGTTTATGATTTATCCAGTAGGTTAAGTCGTACACGTCATCTTCGTACTTTAGGAAAGTAAACAATTCAATTTTATAAGAGCGTGCATTTAAATACAAAAACTGTTAGACGACAAATTCTGAAATAGAATTCCACAAAGTTTTAGCATGTTGAGCGCTTCCAGCAGTCGCGAAGAGTGTGTTTTGAACAAGGGAAAGCTTCAGCCAGAAAAATATGCAACCTTAAAGTTTTTTATCTTCGAGTCAGTGGATAGGCATGAGAAATCTCGAAATGGAAATCACCGTTCTGCCGCATCGCTAGGCGAAATTAATTTTAAGGGAAACGATTAAAGTACTTATGAAACATGAATAAAATAAAATATACTTAATTATAATTTATGCATTAAAAGAAATCTCTCCCCATGGACTTAGACCTCGACGTGGTGAGAGGGCGTGAGTGTTCTGATGACCCATAGAGCAGTGCTGGCGGGAGCATGAAAAATGTCCTGGTAGGGTCACCCATGTCAGATAGGTCAAAGGGTTGGAGCCAGATGAAAGGTAGTCCACGCAGCGTTCGTTCCTCAGTGAGGTGGCTGCAAAGGCGTCTGACCCCAATGGGGTGGCCATTTAAGTGTGTGGTGTAACGTTGAAAACACTATTGAGGAAGTCATCGGAAAACCACCTCAATTATTTTTCCCATGATATCATGATGGACAATAAAACGATAAAGTGTCCTGGCAACTACGGGCCCCGCCCCAAAGGACCGGATGTCGTGCCCGGTAGCGAGGGAGGCAAAGCCTCCGCGGTGGTCATCACACGAAATCCTTGACCAACCGATGCGGAAATGAAGAAGGGTTACTACCGTAGTGGTGCGTCCATCAGAAATCTACATCAACCGGTAGATTGCCTTTAAAAAAATAAAAGAAAATACTCGATCTTATTTTTTGTATCGAAGTTCAATCCTACGATTTTTTGGCGAAAATTTCTACCACGTCATCAAAGAGCTCCCGACGTTGCTTAGCAAGCAACGCTTTTCCAATACTAAAAAGAGCTAATGATGATATCCTCTCCTGGGCTCGAGCGTTTCCCAGATATTCCAAGATTCTCTTCCTCGCTGAGGAGGGCCTCTCGGAAGATGAGCTGTATAATGAGTTGGTGAATATCAAATGAGCAAATTCGAACAATTCCGGAAAAAAACTTCAACTGAATCAGCTCTTGCCAAGTAACGTTTTTAATTCACGACACTGTCCACTTGTGCATTCCTGAGTTTTAAACAAGACTTACAACTCATTTCTTAATCCTGGAAAATCAAAGAAGTTTCCTTAGCTCTGTTTTAAAGTTCAACATCCCTCTCGGGAAATTGGGATCGAAATATGTAAAACTGATCTGAGTCTAAAAGATTTACAAAATTCATTTTCTTCATATCCGTAAATCGGTGTGCGATGTTCGTTTTTATGAAATAAATAATTAAAAAAAGTCTTTCACATGATAACTTTAATATCTTCTCGCCTTCTTCCGAAATTATATCAAACCTCATTTTTTTGCTGGAGGAGAATCACTCTGGTTACAAACGATTGAATTTACGTCTCCAAACTTTATCATAATCTCTTATCTGAGATCTGTTAGCTGAACGGAACATTTATCTGCGCTGTGACTACAGAAGTTAACATCACAAGCCTTTTTTAGCATTTGAAACAACAAATAAGACCGATGAAATATGGGAAAGGAAACAGTAAGGACAAATTAACAACCAAAATCTTTTAAAGTATAGAACGAGCCTCGTGCAATATACGCTATTTCTGAATACTACGCATCAGATTTTCTGCAATTGTATGTGATAAATCGTGCATATCACTTTTGTATTCGTACGCTCTCACTCAACCTTCTATTGTAATTCCATCTAGTCAGAATATATTCCGGAAACTTTTTTTTAAAGCTCTCCGTCTGGTACTGGTATTCTTTTAATTGGTATAGAAAAGACATTTCCAATAAACCTTTGTCTTGCGAAACTTTGTGGCATTCCATTTTCAAAAGGATTTATTTCTCACAAAATTTTTACATAAACCACAAATTCCATAAAACCAACCATAATGCACCAATGAATTTATGATCTATGTAAACTTTCAAATACGGAGAGCGTGTTGAAAAATATGTTGCACTGCTCTATAACTTTGAGAGATTAAAATTATGGCTAACTTATTCCAGAATAAAGTAATTTCCTCCAACGAAAAATTGTGAGAACACTCGGAGCTAACTTCACATCAAGAAAGGCTAAGTCAAACGGTGGTGCTCCCCGCGCATCCATTGAAGCTCCGCCACTGGTTTCCAGACGCCAAACAGCCCCCTCTCAACTTGTTCGCGTCCACCAATTACCGCCGTCTCGCGCCTCATTGTACGACGCTAAACTTTTCCGACCCCGAGGATAATGGCCGCGAGTGGGCTGAATGGGGGAAGGGGAGGAGGGTGTGAGGCGATGCCCATGATGGCGTCGTCGGCCGCGGTCGGCGTACCGCGGGGAAGAAGAGAAATAAATATACGGCGGGAGGGTGGGGTGGGGGGGTCGACAATGAGGGCGAGAGAGGAGGAGGGCCGGGGATTTTTTGGGTCTGGTTTGCGCCCTCCGGGTGCATGCACTCCCTTTCGAAGGGGGACGGGACACGCCGGGGGGAGGAGAGCGGAGTGGGTTGACATAACGGAGCCCGGCCTTGACGGAGGCTCGTGGGGGAGTCAAAAGGGAGAAATTGCACGAAGGCCGAGAGGGGGGTTGCGCGCTTTATAATTAGAGGCGGAGGAGGAAAGGGGGGGCGTGAGAGAGCGTGGCATCAGGGTCCGCTGTCGTTTGGCGGGAAAGCGACGAGGGGACCGCCCCTCCCACGATCGTGAGGTCCATCGAAGTTCCGATGTCCTCTCCGCATGGATTACGACCGCCCGTAAGCATTGGAAGTTATTGCCTGCACGTCCAACTATGCGGTGTGTTCGAAAAAGCCATGCTTCTGGAATCCACGGAGCACTCTGAAAGTTATTGGCAATAGTCTACTAATAGGAGGTGGGTTTTTGATGGACCAGACAAAATGTTTTGGTTTCCTTGGGAACCAAGCACTGCTACCTAAACGTTAAATGCACCCATCAACTCGCATTCAAATTTTCAGCTCTTCATGTCATCCAAAATGGCTATTCATTCCTCCCTCTAAACTCGCTTATCCAAAACTCTTCCCTTTGACCACTGCCTTCAACAATCCATTGACACTCGACACTCCATGCGTCCATTTATCGTGAATTCTCTGGATTTCTCCCAACAGCCTCCTCTCTGCCCCTACCATGCCTTGTACATCTTCGCTAGTTTTTCTTTCCGAACACTTTGATTTTTCCATTTTCTTCTTAGCGCCTAAATGTCGGTATCATACAGAATTTCGCTCCGTACCAAAGCCTTTATTCAGTTAATTAAGGAAAATTAATGAAGGAAATTAAGAAAATATTAACGCGGTCCTAGCTCAGAAAATCTAATTGAAACATCAAGAAATTCGGTCATGAAGTTGAAGGACGGAGGGTGAAAGTAAGTAAATGTTACGAAGGAAATGGTATAAGTAATTTAAATGGTTGTTACGTTAAAGAGTGCTTGGAAGTTCTACGTTACGCTCAAAATGTAACATTTTCAAGTTATTAAATGCATTTCTGTCGCTCTGGGCACGCCAGGATTTGATATTTAATTCCCTTACGAATTCCCTTACCCAAATATACTGCACACTCCAGGCGTGAGAAAAATCCCGCTCAAACTTCGTGCGGCAACCCTGTATGAACTACGCGTGGGCAGTTAACCAGACTGGGTGAGATTAATTTAGTTTATTAACCTCAAGGAGATATATCTCCGAGGGGATTTGAAAATTCAGAATATATACGTGAACTCAACACCAATATGGTGCAGGTACATTTCAGCAATTATCTCTAATATCTAAATCTGAAAATAAACTGCTTTTCAATGAAAAAATAAATCAATGTAGAACATAAAATAACCAGTAATAACAAAAAGGGAATTTTGAAACGAGGAAATGAACTAAATATATTTTATGTCAATTGCACAAAGGAGCTGCAGTTTAAGTGATTGAAGAAACTTTTACAGGGCGAACCTTTGCTGTAAAAATGTAATAAATCATGTGGATTATTCTTGAACACATTAAAAATGTGCGTAGTTGATTAAAAGGCAAAATTAATGTTTTAAATATAATAACCATGTATATTTATTTAAATTATGAAAATAGTATATAATGTAACTTTATAAAATTACACTATTTTCAATTTTAAAACGAGTATAGAGTTCTTAGTTTATATCATATTAACCGTGAGTTCGAGTTCTCCGAACTCTTCATAACTGCTCATACTTTGGTTAATCCAACGTCAAATAAAACCACTTTAACCTTCGGAGTAGGCATGCAGACTACCTCAACTCTTGTCCCTTACGTTAAACGACTATCCTCCGGAAACAGCAGTCGATACATACATCGGGCGCTGGTTCCTATTTGTTGTTCCCAAAGGTTTTATGCTAGTTCGAAAAGGAGTTTTGAGATTGAAGGTGCACGCTATTCCATATCCTTTTGAGGATAAAAGCGAGATTCTATATTCGAATCGTTCGGATCTATATTTTTACTTTCCAATTCAAATTCAAATATTAATATTCCATGAAAAATTTATTTTCTAATTACACGTAACTTCGAAAATAATAACTATCAAGAGCAATTAACAAAGGTACACCACCTCTCTTTGGATGACGGTATATTTTAATTTGCCGAGGTTTTCCAAAATTCTGAACACGGATAAAGAAAAGAAAAAATAAAATTTGACTCTTAGCCAAAACAATACCGTGTTGATCACATCAAAGGGATTTGTTGAACGATTTATGTGAGCTGCTGGCTGGTGATTGATATCAAAAGAAGGGAATACCAAGCCAATATTTAAATCTAAATAAACTCTCGAATTTTGGACACCCGGTTACCATCATCAGCGAGGGAATTGTTGAGTGTGAATCAAAGTGGTGTTCACTCCGAGAAGAGATCTTAAGCCCAAACAAGACTCGAGGTTAACTTGGCAGTGTTTACTTAGTGTCTTGCCCAGCCACTCAAGAATTTATTCATCGATAATGGTCGCCAGGTGAACGAGATACCGGTGCCTGAGAATATATTTAGATGCATATAAAGTAAGTTTAATAATATTCATTTCGCCGGCTTTCAATCCGAATAATTGGAACGTGCTGCCATGAATTCTTCCCTATTCCATCACATTTATATTATTCCCTTTCATCTAGCTCCCCTTTCTCACATGTTTCTTCCGTTACCCCCTTCTACGAGTATTTGTGCTTCGATTATATTAGTCACTGCTGATAACACTTGTGCCCTATCGTGGAAGTGTCACGTCGGGTCGCTCTATCCCACGCACAAAGTGGAAACGTAAAAATTATAACGCACGGGAAAGAACGGGGACATTTCATTCCGGGCGCGGGGTTTAATTGGTCCCGATGGCAGAGGCCGAATCAAAGGACCGACGGGTCGGGTGGGAAGCCTTGCGGGAGGGAAGGAAGCCGTCGCCGTATGAATGGTCAAAGCACTTCCTTTCATCTTTGCTCACTCCGCTTTGGCCCAAGTCCCCGTTTAAAACCTCATTAGCATCGCTGGGCCCGCGCCGTGCGCGTCTTTGGGGAAAAAAATTCATCCTCTTGCGCTCAACCCCATTTCTCGCATCCGTACCACATTTGAATTTCGACACGGGATGCCAACGAATCCAAGGGAGCAGTGGAAAAACACACGTTAGTGACACTAACGGATTAGCTTCTCTCGGCGTCACGTTTCGTACGGGATTTGAAGCGTGCATAGAGCACACCCCCTAACCGCTAATGCTTTTAATTCCACCTCTCGGGGATTTGGTTCTTGCCGTAAGCTGCGATTAAAACCGGCACGTTTTGCATGAGCTGCAGCGCGACTACTCAAGCGCTCAAGCGTAAAGAATATCGACGGTTGGTAATCTGCCCCCTTAGGGATCTCTGGCCTCGGTGGTGAAGAAGAAACAAGTCAGCTAACCCATTCCAAAAGTCGTGCTCCGATGTATACCTCCGTCACGGGCCATGCCTGCTTTCCCTCTCGCCTTCCTTTCCCCTCACACCTTTCCTGGAAGTCAAAATAGTACACTGTAATGAGCGAATGACGTTCACCATTGTTTTTTCCTCGTCGGAAAATTCACGGAAAAGGCTCATAGGTGTTCTAAATTCAACCAATGCACACGTGTACGCAAAACCTGGTACGCTCTATTGAGCGCTGTTTAGTACGCCGAGCAGTGTTTGATGCACGTGCGTCACATTTTTATCAACGGTTAGGGGCTACTTTTTTGATAGACACCACCGCTACACGGTTAACACGACACTAAAATCATAACACCCGCTACACGGTTAACACGACACTAAAATCATAACACCATATGCCGCAATAAACCAATTTTTTCCACTTTGCATACTTTCTACATCCCTTCGTTCTAATGCATTCATATACGAGCATTGCCTCTTCCTCTCAATACCTCGCTTACCCACCATTTTCCCCACTAACACAGTCTCCAACATCTCATTGCCTCTCAATGCCTCCTCCATTTACTCACTCTTCTTGCCTTCTTTGAATTTCTCCCAACGACCTCCTCCCTTCTCCAGCCAAGCCTACAGCTTCTTCGTCCGTTTTCCTTCGCGTCCATCTATCTCTTCATTCTATCATCCTCCATGCCCATATCTCAAAAGCCTCCCTACGCCTATCCTCTTGCCTCAAACGACCAAGTTCCCGCGCTGTACAGCACCTACGTACCATGTCATAGTTTTTACCATTATTTTCTAAACACATTTACTCAATGCCCTTCTCTTCAACTCCCTCAACTTCATAAAAGCTTCTCCACCAAACGCATTTTTTCTTGTTCCAATGCCCAATCACTTTGCCTACCTTCGTCTATGACACTTCCTAAATAGGTGAACCGTTCGACAGTCACGATAAACCACGAAATATGTCGTTTAAAACGGTTGCCGCAGGAAGAGAACGATGCTCGGGGCTGCGAGACACCATCGTTAATGGAATATGATGGCTCTCATTAGATAGGCATATTTCATTCCAAATGCTGAAGAAGACGACCTGGGTCGAGTCCCCATCCCGGTCAACGATTTGAGAGGCTAAGCATTGCGAGGGCATGAGGGCACGGAGGGCATGAAAATCAATATTGTGTCGTATGGCATGGATCTTAAAGTTATAAAGAAAACACGTGACGCGTTAATTGGGGGAGTAAAGGGTCGTCGATTTCAGTGTTCTACCTCGGGAGGGGTAGGTGGACCAAACCGCGATTTACATAATCTTTTGTGACACATTTTAAAATGTCAACGACGACCTGTGGCTGAGAATATCGACTCTCCTGTGACTCTTTAAGTATAACCTGTAATCATTTTTTATTACGCACTACTTTTTTATCGGTTTCGTCGAAGAGTGATCACGCGATTCGATCCACATGGGAAAATAAAGACATCTTTGCTTTCTTTACTTCAAGGGTATTAACAAAGCTCATTTTAGATGTTCAACACCTGCATTCTATTGAATTTTTTTAACGAGGAATGATATGCATTTCCGATTCATATGTTACGTAACGAGGAAAGGGGCTGGCAAGGGGTCATTCTGAGTCTTCGTGATATTGCATAAGGTGCTGGGGGGTACAAATAAGTGACCCATAGGTAGCACTGCAATACGGAAAATATGACTGGAAACCCACTGATAAGAATACAAAGAAGCAGAAAAATATTTCTCCTCCACCCACACATAGGTTTCGGCTTTGGAAGACCAAGGAATAAGTCGAAATCACTTACTTGTTGCGTTACCTCCCGGCGGCCTGATCCTCTTGTCGTACCTCTCAGGGTTCAGCAGCAACTTGATGATTTCAGCCTCCGCATTCCGTGGGTCCTTCCTGTTTAGGAGACGGGGAAATGGTAAATACAAATCTGGACCTTTTCTCGAGAAATAACTACATGAATAATGAGAAAGAAACCCTTTGTTTTTCCACATAAACTTTATTATCATGGCCTAAGTTTCGACTTACAAGTCATAACCAGTTAAGTCGAAACCTAGGTCGGGTTAGTAAAATTCATGCGGAAAAACCAAGTTTTTCCATCTCAGAATGAATCGCCCCCAAAAAGTGACGTCTGAAACCACGCAATTTAACTAGATGAATAATAATAATCGTGGTGACTAAGACGTAGTCCTCAGGATTGTCGGAATTATTTGTAAAAAACGAGTTAGGATACCCTGATGTAATACTAATTTAAGGAAAACAGAAAAATACTTAAAGATATACAAAAAGGGTTTGGCAGCTGCCACTTTTGCATCCCTCATGTATTGATGAACCTGGCCTTTATGAAAAATGGCTGTTAAAAATGTAGCCTGTAGAATAGGGCGCTGTTGAAACCACTGTCAAGAAACGGGTGACTCTACTGCAAAATCTGTAGAAAAACTCTTAAATTAACAATTGAACATTTCATTCACCAAACTCGAAAAGGTTTTCGAGCACAAATATATCAATAGATATATCTCTAAGTCAAACTATAGTGTCAACATTACCTAATACGCCAGAAGTTGTCAACTGACAAATTTTCCAAAACCAAAGTGCGCTAAATAACTAACTAAAATGGAGAGGAAGGGCTTGTTAGCCATAAGAATGGTTTAAACTTGATTCTGCACCGCACTTAAGGACCACAAAATATCAACCCATCCCATAGCCCTGGTAAAGAAGAGACACGGCAATCGCTTTTGTCAGACGCCCAACTTGAGCGGTCGCATATTAAAGTTCATCACAGCAGTGGTCCCAACTGATTTTAAGTGAACAAAGCGGGCCACACTATCCCCTCCTTGCAACAAGGCTGACGAAACTTTATGGTAGCAATAATTGAAAAAAATAAATAATTCGTTTCCGAATCCCCGTCACTATGAACAGCGTCGTTCGTGCAGAGCTGTACTACATGCACTTACACACTTATTGATAGTTACGCTTCTGCGTATAAGTATTACTGAATCTTAAAATTATTTGACCCATCCTGAAGGTTTAAAAATTGAAAATACCGAGGCAACAAAAATGACCGAGTCCCTCCTTTATTTGCCCCCTCTCATTTGCCTCGTGCCTCTGGGTCCGGGACATTTGTAATTATGAATTAAATATTTAGGGATAAAAAGGAACTATAGGTACATGAATCGGAGGGTCTCAGGTTCGAATAAAGGAGATCTCACATAACAAACCCGAGTTATATCCAAATTTTGTCATTTTAGGGTCCCCAGCTCTTGCTATAGGAAACCACAGGTGGCACTGAAAGAGAAGCTGCCCTGTGTGGATTTATGTGTGTAGCTGTATGTGTGGATTTAACTCGCCGTAAACTTGCAATCAGTACGATGTCAGCTCTGACCTCACCCATCAAATCAACCTACAAGTTGACCCTCGTGGCCTTTTTCCCAGTAAGTAGAACTAGTACCCTTTGCTTTATGAAGATGCTCTGAGGACCGAGGTCACATCGCTCCATACACTCTAATCTCATTATCTTCAAAACGCAATATTTCCGCCTATTCTCAGAGAATACTGCATGTAAAAATTGTATCTCATCTTGCAACTGCAGTCAAATGCTGAAAAACATTCACATTAGGTGCTCATCATTGCACTCTAAAGCTAATAGACGGGTTTTTTGTTCGAAAAAACGTTTGATATAAGCTGATAATCAGTATAAATGAAATCATTTTCCCAATTTTGGCTCAATAATCCGTAACCGTAGGATTTTTTATGGTAGAAAGCGTCAACGTTCTCCATTTCCAGGATAATCTCCCAGTTTCGAAGCCTACCCAACACTTTCTATCAAAAGCCAAGGAGAGAGAGAGATAAGGGAAGCAAGAGATATGATACGAACGGGCTTTGAGAAGAAGTAACAGCACTTAAAGACACGACAACGATTAAACATACAAATACAAGAGGGACTATGTGATGATTTATGGCTTTTCACCACAGTCGCACGACGCTGAACACCGAAATAGAGAACGCGGATCATCAAATGGAAATGAAGCGTACAAACAGAAAATCCGATGCAATATCAACAATTTCAGCACACACAAAAAACCAGCAAACAAGACGTTCAAAAGGTTCTGACTGCCGAATCAAATTTTTGCACGTAATTTAAAATGCTACGGTCTCATTTCCGACAACTTAGGTAAAGAATAATTTCCAAAATCAATGAAATCTTAAATTAATCGGTAGCAGCTCAATTCCTTACACAGCTGACACACCCCAACAAGGAAAATTGAAAGGTGAGGCGAAATCTCAGATTTCTTCGGCCCGTTAGGTATTTAGAAATCTTTAGCGATTTTAGTCTCACGCCGTTATTTTTTAAGAGGTGATGAAACAATAACATAATAAAAGTGTAAATTTCCTACATTTACAGACACAAATGAACAACAGGAAAACGCGCCAAAGAATACGTTGCACCTTTTCATTGTAGCTATAGTCTTACCTGTAATTAAGTTCGGTTACTTCCCTGCAAATTTGAAATAGGATCCAGGTGATTTAGTCACACCATTTTAGGTGAAAATTTGTCACACATACAGTAGAAATTTTTAACAAAGCGTGCGAATGGTAGATGATTTAATTTGCACAGCAAGAAAGAAATATGTGACACTTGGATACATAGATTTATGCATATCATGCAATAGGAGGAAGATAGACGCAGGCATGATTGTGTGGTTCAAAAATTGAAAATATAAAAAAGAATGACATTTACGAAAGGAAAGAAATCCTTATAAAATTTTTCCCATTTAATTGTAACGCAAATTGTCACCCGCAAGTAATCAAAGTTTCCCCTAATTGTACCCAGGTATGAATATGTACGATGCATGTGTGGTTTAATTGAATCTAAGTTTCCGAGTAAAAAGGCTGGACTGGTAACCTCAAATGAAACTTTCAAAGACGGATTTCGCCCGAGGAATCCCTCAGGCGTGAAATAAGAGCGCAGAGAGCAACGGACATTAAAAAGAGATATTTTGTCTAGACCAATACGGGACCACAACAGAGCTATAAGTGATGAAAAACTGCGGCTCACATCGGGACCCAGTTTTTCCAGGGATAAACTTGGCGCGAGCCAATTCATTTCCTTGTTGCAGGCAGACGGCCGAGATATTTTTGGGAGGAGCTGAAATAAAATATAAAAAAAGGGTCAACGTGGGCGACTCCGCGAGATGGAATTGAACGCTTTTCGAGGAGGAAAACAAAGGTACGTGTTCCGCATGACGAGAAGGAAGACCCAACCAACCAATTGCTCGAGGAAATCTCGGTTAATTCCGGTGCAACCCCTCCTGCCAAAGACGCGAAGAACTCTCCTCATCGCGGTTGAATTTCCCCTCTCTCCGGATTTGATACCTGTTTTCGCCGTTTTTTTTCCAGACGGGAAAATAAACAGGGGAGGCTGGTTCCCCCAAACATCAAACGTGTACTTACGAAAGAGCAGCTGACGCCTCCGGGGGGCTGCCCTGGATGTATTTTATTTTCATTCGATCGCTCGCTTTCGCCCGCCACTTACAACCACCTCCCGCGGCCGTATCGTTTGACGACGGGATTCGAAATAGATGAGAACTCTGAGGAGATATCCGCAGGGAGATTTCCGACTCCAGATAAGCGTTCCCATTGCATTAAGAAGATCGACCGAAGCGACTGAACAAAAGCAAAGAAGGAATGACGGCGTTCCGCGAACAATAGATGTTCTACCACCTGTAGGGAAGAAATTTTCAAGGACAATGACCTCTCAATATTGGATCAGCCTTTTTTTTTTAAGCTGATCCACTTCGTAAGCTGAAAAAAACACTCATGAGGTAGCACTGTTATTTCCACCTTGAGGAATACCACTACATTTAATATACCATAAAAGGAAGAATCTATTAAATATTTTCTCATCACTGACGAATTACAGTACAATGCTTTTAAGAAGGAACCAGAATTCCGCACTTGCTTTACGATAAATCTTTCTCAAAACTGAACGCTTCACTGGTCCGACAGTGAAGAAATTGACGCCAAGTATTGATTCTATCTTCGAGTAATTTAAGTCAATAATATCGGATAGCTTAGATGTTCTGCCTAGTGGAATGTTGATTCATCAACATAAAAAATTATTTTGGACAAAGCCGTCAGAATCTTAAGCGTTATCGATTAACGTGCAAAAAATAAAAGGCTATCTAAATAAAAAGGAGATATTCCCCCTTGTATTCCACGCTTCTCTCGGCATTTGTACTTCCTGTTCAGCTTTTAGGGAATAAAAAATGGAAAATTCTAAAATGTTTATCATTCTGAAACTATTTCAGTCAATTGCTTCATGAAACGCTTTTAGAAAATATTTGTTTTTCTTTCCGAAACAGGAGATAATTATTGGAAACTTCGGTCACATGCAGTATATCTGCAATATCTGCATACCAGCCACCTTTATCTGAAAAAAATTAAGTAAACTTCTTGGCACCGAGAGCATGCTTTAAATGAATGAAATAACTACAAAATATTGTCAAGAGGTGTTAAAACAAAAAATACGTGATGGACCACAACGATAATCGTGGATTAAAGAGAAAATGATTTCAGCTTCAGGAAGAACACAGTTTTATTCTGAACAACTACAGACATTTTCCGGCGCAACTTTTAAAGATTTTAATGGGGAGATAAAAAAAATTGAAAGTTTCAAGCATCTCTGACAGAGCTGAAATAATAGTAAATTTTTCAGTAGTAAATTCCATTGCTATCTCCAAGAGAGCCCATGATGGGGGTCCCATTGTGTTTTCAATACTCGTATCTACTGATTAACAAACGTAACGGACATCACAATGTTGTGAGATAATATTCCAAGAGTTTTGAATTCACGAGCTATATTTAATTAAAAACCATTGAGAAATCACCAGAAGAAGAAAAAATAAAACCGAACGTCCGTGAGTTTGTAAGCTACTACCTCATTCTAGCCCCCCCTTTAAAATGACTGCGCTAATCTTAAATTTCCATCCCCTAACCATTGCTTCCTTGGAAAACCCCAAACTCATGACGACCTTCTTTGCGAGATATAACAACATCCCGACGTATTCCAATGTCACCATCGCAAATTCCCCTCCTCAATCACACCCTTTCGAACTGGGTGTACATACTTAAATGGAGAGCACAACAAATTTAGAGGTGGTTTCAATTTTTTTAATTAAATATATTGTTGAAATAAAATTAATTTTGAAATATGAGGACTGTTCAATAAAGAGTTAATCATACAATTTGAATACGCATAATCTACTGCAAACATTAAGTTTCATGTTACATTGTTTGCTAAATGTGTAATAAATATATGGTATCAGTTTCATTGATTTGAATCCAGTATTGCATCCGTTGTAAGCTTAGTTTGCCTATGGCAACAATGGACGATGGAGACAATTCGTTGCATCGTAATTTTGTTTTCATCTGAACAAATCGTTAGCCGAAGCCTACGTAATGCTACAAGAGGCTTATGGGGAGTATATTCCTTCCCATAGTACAGCTAGAAGGCGGTTTAAAATTTTTTAAGAGGGGAGACAATCACTTTCAAAGGAAGGTGGACCCGGAGCTCCAGTCACTGTTCTAGCAGAAGTTAGCATAAACTCCAGTGCTACCATTGCATCTGGTATGACCGAGAAAGGTCCCTTACCCATACAACAGGATGTTCGCGTGCTTGTTTGTTCGCAGTCGAAATTGATTATGCAGGAAGATGAGGAGTTTCTTTCAAACGTTATCACTGCCGATGAAACTTGGCTACATCATTTTGATCCTGAGAGCGAACGGCAAAGCTTTGTGTGGAAATCTCCAGAATCATCAGCACCAAAAAAAGCCAAAATGGTAGTTTCTGCTGGGAAAGTTATCGTCATGTCATTTTTCGATAATCAGGAAATGGTGTATCAGTATGTAGTACCAGCACACACAACTGTAAATGGAGCATACAGGGGGATGTACTGAAATATTCAAGACCATATCAATCGCAAAAGGCCACATTTCAAAGCAACAGGCTGGATGGTACACCACGATAATGCACAGCCTCACATCGCAAATTTTGTTGTTGAATATCTCTCGAAAATCAATGTGATGTGTGTTCCTCATTCTTCCATATTCCAGGCCTAGCCCCATGCGACTTTTTCCTGCTCCCCAATGTAAGGAAACACCTTTGTGGGAAGCGTTTTACATCAACAGAATCATTGTTGAAGTCTTCTGAGGCGATTTTGAAGGGACTACGAAAAAATGACTTCCAGCATCTGGGTGAAGTTCTCTCGGGTTTCACACCGGGTCAGCATCTCCATATC
>LYUA01000310.1:243705-254790 GCA_002093875.1 Calopteryx splendens
CTACCAAACCGACCTTCGCGTTGATTACTGTGGTTTTTTTAATATCCATGCATTGCTTCATGAAGAGTTCCCTGTTCCAAAGAATTCAAACGTATCTTTTCTTCAGTCTCTTTAAATCATATTCATCAATGACTTTCACGATCTAGCCCTTTCTCTCAAACCTCTCTCATATATCTCTTTGATTATTCGTCTGTAATCCATTCTCTCAACATGATAAAACCAGAAATGTATACTCCTTTCATACAAGTCTCTCACCGGTGCATTCAGTCCACATAATTTCATAATAAACTCATCCCTCACCTTATTTCTCCTATTTTTATCAAAAGCACTCCTCGAGTCCCGCTTACCCGCAAGCATTTGCTCGATATTTACACACGTCATGGTATTCCGAAGTGCGTCTATGCATCAGAAAAATCAATTAGCGTCGACTGAGTTTTATGCTGACGCTATAGGATAATCTCAAACCTCTCATTACATTGATTGGTGAGACCATAATGAAATATTAAAGGAAATAAACTAGAATCGGCCGTTAAAAAAATCTTTTTTCTCACGCATTACATTATAAAACATCTGATGCGACAATCCTATGGTAACACACTGTCTGATAAATTTAATCCACAAAAAAATACTTAATCAATAACTCAATCCCGGCTGATTTTCAGGAAAAATATCAAATTTCCTTTCACAGCTAATCTCCGAACACTCCCTGTCGTATGCTCCTGGAGAGGCCGCTGTTTCCATGGATTAGAGGTTCATTTTTTTATTTTCCCTGAAGAGAACACTACATCGAAATATCACCATAAATATAAATCTATCCAGAACAATTCATAAAATGAACGTATATATAGGGGTTAGAAGCGATTGATTGGTTTCAAAAAAATGACTTGAAACTCATACCATATGGGTACGGCCATTAAATACGTTATTTTTGTGTGTATAACTGTGAAAATCTTTTCGGAAAAACATGCTCGTTCACACTGATTCTTCTTAAAAAGTGGTGGGGTCCATATAAATATCGATAGGACAAACCAAAGTCTTCTAAAGTCGTAGCGATATTTTTAATCAAATGCTGTCAGTTAGTAGGATAAGCTGAACAAAGGTCCTTATTGACTTCTTAGACGTAAACCAGGGCGGTTAGGGGGGCGCTCCCTCTCTCCGAGTAAGAGAGAGGGAGGGGCAAAGGCGAGAGAGAAAGAAAAGGCAAGGAAGTAAGGCGTTTAATGAAGGGTAGCAAAAGAACGCACCGTCGTCAGTGCAAGGCATATTCTAATGTGTTCTCTGCTCCCAAGGTCGAAGCAAAGACTTTGAACTTCTCTTGTAACTTTCAATGAAATCGTGCGCAAAGGAGAAGATAAAATTCTCCTCACGGTTCGGAAGTGGTATCGTTCATTTTTTTCGGGGAAACTTTTCATTCCATAGTACGGTTTCGTGTGCCAAATTAAATTGCGAATATTTCTTATGGAAATATTGCATAAATACTCGAGGGTGTCCTTTAAGCACCACACCGTAGCCTTTTCACCCCTCTATCTGTCAATAATGGCATAGGTGTGCGATCTCTTACAGTACCACACCCATTCAGTATTACTTCTTTCAGCTAGGAAAATTCACCAAGTCAGTCAAACAACATACATTCCCCACGCCCTAAAGTTTCCAACATACAGTACAAAAATCTTTAAGCCTGATGATTATTAAATTAAAATCTGGAGATAATAGTGCCAATAAAATAAAAAATTAAACTATTAAAATGATTTGCGTAGAGACACTGGACGCTGTGGGTAATCGTAAGCCTATGTTCACGATACCATGAAACAAAAATTTGAGGAAAGTGAGAAATGAATTATGGATGGAATTAATAAGAGATATGCGCATGAAAATGTGCTGTGGACGAAACTTCGCTTTCACAATTGACGAATCAGCTTTCACAACTATCAATAGCAACTTCATTTTGGAGTACACGTCGTCAGATATTCCTTTAAATTAAACCAATTTTCTCTGGAGACGATTCCTTTTTCCTTATCAGTCAGGAAATTAGTGCTGCCCTAATTAATATTATAGTTATTACAGTAAATTCGATAGCATTGGGTATCAAAATTTTTAATTAGTTAAAATAATCGGGAAATTCAATAAATTATTTCAATAAATTTAGAATTTATAACGAAAATTGTTCAGATTCGTCTATGAATTGCGAGTGGAAAAGTGGTTTCCTATCAAATTTAAATTTTCAGAAATTTAACGCGGATTTGCGAACAGTGCATGCGACATCACAGGGGTGAAATAATTTAGAAAAATTGATAATTTAGAAAAATAAGTGTTAGAAAATTCAGTAATTTATAAAAATCAGTGAAAAAGGAAATAATAATTGCCCCAATGGGAAACTTGAGTAGCGCTGAAAAATATACCACCCATCAAACACAAAATTTCCATACGATTCCACTTCGTGCGGACATTGGCAAATTAAAATCAGAGGAGAGATTGGAAAGTTCACACAATGATCGCACTGACGACGTGCCATTACTCCTCTCGAGAAAATACCGATTAGGATAAAGCCTGGAGGACACTTGAATCACCGAAACTATCCCTGAGACGTTCCATTCGTCACCCGGCGCCCACCTGTCCCTTCACCACCGTGGACTCCTTCCAGTTTCCAACCCCCCCCCTCTTTTCACCTGCATGCCGACAGATGGACAGATGAGAAGGGTCACAACTCCTCGGTCCAGTGCGAAGGACAAAGGGGCATGCCACCGAAATCTGATTCATCCCCGAGTCCCCATTATATACAAGACACCGGAAGAAAATTTCATTTTTTTATCGGAAAGAGGATAGGGGGAAGGGATAATAATAAAACAAAGGAAATGGTTCGCATCCGCTGAGAGGAAGATAAATTTGAAGTAAGACTAGCAGTTAAATGTTCACTTGAACAAGCGGAAGAGATTTGCCGTTCAGGCAGCAAAGGTCACCTGGGATGGAGAAAAATATCATCCCCAAGTAAAATATGAGTACACCAACGCCGATGGTGCCACTCATCGTGATGTCTGTAGTTTGGAAAACTTTACGCAAGGATGTTCCGTGACATATTGATCCCAGTTCTTTTTTTGATTTCGCACGAAAAACATGGAGCCAATGAGCTATCGGTGAAGTTGTTCATTTAGGAACTAGAAACTGTATGAGAGCAGGAAGAATCCTGGCAAGGATGATAGTCTGGATGGAGAAGGAGATGAAAAAGTACGACCTCAAGATGAACGAGAGTCAAGCTAAGGTCTTCGGTCGAAGGGAAGATAATTTTCAATTAAGACCTGAGAAGGACACATATGAATAAGTGCAAGAATGTGTCATTTAGGCGATAAGATTCCTTGGTATGGAAGAAGCAAGAGATATAGCGAGCAGAATAGTGCTAGCAAACAAGGCTTCCCGTCAAGAGAGATGACTGATGACGACATACTGTACATGAAAACATATAAGTTTATACAATTTCCTTTTCTACGACTGTGGGAAACGGACGACAGAAGCGACAGAAAAAGGTTAGAACAATGGAGATGTGGTGATTTAAAATAATGATTTTTTTAAAGTTGATGGAAAATGATGTCTTTTGAAAAGTTGGGGAAAAGAGAAATTTTTAGAGAACTCAGGCAAGAAGAAGGGGGGAGGTTATTAGGCACATTCTAAAGTGCGTTAGTTAAGTAAATAAACTAATTTAAGGAAGCTGAGAGGGGAAGAAATACAAAGGAAAACCAAAGATGTATTACGTGAAGGTGTTCGAAGACGACATCGGAAATAAGTGGGGATATGCATGCATGAAGAAAAATCATGAAGGGTTTCCGCAGTTTGGCGCAAATGGCGACAGTTTACACTAGTCACATGCGATGGGAGATTACCGCTGAAGCCTAAGTACAAAGTCTACAAAACTATACATACATCGGTACTGAAACATAGTCCGGAATGCAGGCCAACTAAAACAGGCCACAAAATAACACAGTATTCCAATGAAATGCGCATGCTACGATAAATCACTGGATTTAGTAGACTAGACAGAATACGAATTGTTTATAAAAGAGGAGGTCTCAAAACTGCTCCAAAACTGAAAAGGTCCAAGTAAGTAGACTTCGATGGTATGGTCAAGTGTCGAGAGGTGATGAAAACGACGAAGGCAAAAAAGTACTAAGTGATACGGAGGAAGGTAAAAAGACTAGGCGGAAGACTGGGAAATACCTGGTTGAGATGTGTAAAAAATGATTTCGAAGAGAGTGAAGTGAGCGAAGAAAGTCTTAGACAGGACGAGATGGAAGAATATGATCCAACGTGCCGACGAAAAGGAAAATTAGGATAGACCGAGGAAGAAAAGAAGCTATACTAACACCAACAATTGATGATCGACATGTTTCACGCTGAACGTCAACGAAAATTTCGGCGTTTAGCACCAAGAAACGAAGAATCAGTCACCTATTTTTTTCGAAGCACAGTGTGATTCATGGGGTAGTGGTAGAAACATTGCGTTACACCAACTGTTTTCCCTGGCAACCTCCCAAGTATTCTTACGACTAGCACCGTGAGTGAAGGCGTAACATAATTCTATCTCGCCAGTGGGCGGAGATAAGTATAATAGTACGTACGGAAACCGTCATCGATGACGTGTCTGAAGAGGAATTCCATCGCGTCATACGGTCTCGTCGGAGAGGTGAGCCGCGGTGGAGAGAAGAACGCGATAAGCACACGAAACGGAAATCCTATATAAATATAAAAGGAGGACGCTTAACTGCGCGCAATGCACAACACGATAGTTTACTGGAAACCGTGATTGAGATGGAATCACGTTGGTAGGAATCAGAGGAGTTCCAATCTAGCCTCCGAAGGCAAAGGGTGAATTACGAGTAGCAGGCAATGGAAAACGTCAGCGCAAGACACTATGAAGGAATGAAGAGATTGGAAGGTTACAGCAATGCTTGTAGAGCTGCTAAAAAAACAATCCTCGGATTGATAATCCTCCATGGTAATGAAGAGCAGCCATTAGATTAGTTGAAATTGTATATACTTATTACCTATTTATTTAATGGCGGCCAAACACCCCCGGAGGCCCGTCTCTGGATGACAACAACCCTTCTCCAGCCACTTGTTTTGCCCATGGGCTCATCACCCACGTTAATCCGTCACCCATTGCCGAGGAGGCTACTATAAATCAATAATGTTTACGATAGCAGGTTCTACGCACCAAATCGATGGTATAATAAAGAAGAACACTAGTGACACATTTTCTTAGACCCTTAAGAATTGCACACAACAGGACAAAAATATTAGTAAAACTCGTAGAAATTAACAATTTATATTCAAGCGCTGAGGGGGATAAATAAATCCCCGCGATGTGCCTGCAGGCTTATTGTATACCCCCGCGTAAAGTCCGGGGCACGGTCTTTGCCCCAGAAATCTCTAATCCCGAGCAACGAAAAGCGAACTTTCTCCCTTTCGGTTTGCTATGAGGAACGCACGCGGCCAGGGGCCTGAATGAACAACACCATCGTCGAGGAGATGAAAAATAAATAAGGGAAAAAATTAACGACGCCTAGGCCGGGACTAACAGATTGCCGCCGAAAAGTTATTTTCGAAGTTTCTAAAAGCCTAAACACTGGACACGAAGTGAGGGGAGGTGCCAACTTCTCCGACTCCAAGTCAAAAAAGAACAAAACCTAATCGGATACCGCAACGACTCTCCGTAGTCAAGGTTAGACGCTCCCTATCAAATGGACGGGGGTTCCCACGGATCGAAATTCAATGTCAGAAGTTCTAAGGCGGGTAAACTATGCGACGGGACAATGACTTTCGGAGTGTTCGTCGATCGTCGCGCGATCGTTGCTTGAAGAATATCCCGGAAAGAAATGAAAATCGGGGGCGTTAACAGCCATCACGAGCCATCCGCCCACATTTGTTAAACAGATGTAAAAACAAGAGAGGATGCCAATGGAAAGCTAAGGTCCGAAACTGATTCTACAGCTCACTCCCCCGAAACCACCGCCCTGAGCGCAGGCCCCGTCACAAATAGAAGGGCCTGGAGCCAGCTTAATGCGGAACAATAAATTTAAAATGTTATTCTGGTGACATCAAAAGAAATTGAAGTCAACGGACTTCGGGTGTGCCTTTTAAGGTGGTATGTATTTCCAGCATTTGTTAACGGCTGTGGAAATGGTTCTCCGCGCGACGCTATATCGTTTAGCCTGAGCAAAAACCTGTGTGGACCGGACGGCGAGAAAGCAGGACTACATCGAACGATTATTGGCTGGAGAGCTTCGTACAGAACTTGACGTCATTTCTGTGCCAACTACACACAGGACAAAAAATAATAAGACTAACAGTCCCAGTCTCAAGGACGCTGAGCACTTTTAAAAACTTGAAGATAACAAGCTCGCGCGTGCCTGTTTACTCGGTATGGGCCAGTACATCCGCTTGGAGATTTTTTTAACGTCTATGCTCTTCGTCTAAGCGCAAAGAAAATGTTTCAAGTTGCATAACATGAATTTTCCATTCGTTCTGAGTGCATATTTAAAAAAAATTAGGAAATATTCAAACAAAATGAACCATTGTCTTGAAGGGCGTTCAGGCGGTAATTGCTTGCTTCTGAAGGTTATCCCCTAGAATCGTTTATAAAATTAACGATCTTCAATTTTTAAATGGAACACAAGAATAAATTTGCGATCGGAACTTTAGATAAAAGGTAAACTTAGACCAAAGCTTGTTACTGTCAACACAAGTTAACGTGGACGTCAAAAGATGGAAAACAAACGCAGAATTTCGAGGACGTGAAAACATAGTGAGTATTAAGCGTCTACCTGCGATCAACAACAAATTTATTTCCATTAAGAACTCTTCGCACTAAGTCATTCCCTGCTGGCAACTGACATGGAGGGTGATTACCAACATTGGTTACGATAGCTTTCACTCAATTTACGAAAGACTCAAGTGCAAACACCCCATTTTCGAAATGCTTTCCCTTACTCTGGGTATTTTTGGGACACGCTGAATCGAGGCGACGACAACTATTATCTTAATTCGCGCGAAAATTCCCTGGCAAGCACGGCCAGTTAGCATTTAATTGCTCGGGGACTTGAGCGGATGCGTTGGCCAGCGGCCGGGTAGAGACCTTTGAGATGTGCGCACGGACGCATGCACTAGAAAAATCCACTGCGTTAGAAGATTACAGCGCTTACACTCGTACACTGATCGGCTCAATTTTGGTATTCGCACCGGAGCGGAATGGGCAGTGACGTATATTTTACGTCACTGTCCTTCACTTGACGTTCCATTGAGATAATAAAATGAATCAGTCCACTGATTGACGATATTCTCCCATCGAACAATGATAAAACTAAGTCGGGAGAAATTTTGACAGCGGATGCTTCTGTGTGAACAAATTTGGCATTTAATATTTACATATTCGCATTACGGACGACGTAAGGGCAATTTTTACATGATACGACCATTTGTTGGTAGGCAACATCATCCCCACGAGGTTGACCTCAGAATTATTTTGAGCTATTTATTCCGATACTGGGAGTATCATCAGTAGTGCATGCCAAATGCTCCGCAAATTAAGTATATATGGTGCAATTAAATCGAAGTACTGAAGAACAGTAATTACACTAAAACTTACAGAGTGAAAAAACTTTAGTAAACAGTTATATACACGGCATTTAGATCAGGAGTTTCCTGCGCAATCGCAACATTACCACAACAGGAATTTTCACAGGCACATTGCGGTATGGATTAGAAGTTACACCGGTAACTAGTTACCGATAATACCGAGGATTCTTGTCCTAGGTACCGAGTACCTTGTTTTATTGTCCTGGGTACCTACTGGTACCTAGGATTTATACCCTAGGTACTGGTACCAAGGGGCAAGCACTTAGTTTTCTTGTCTTAGGTACCATTCCCCGTACCTTTTATAATGTCAATAGCTAGAATTACCTAGGATTTCTGCACTGAGTACATTAAACCCCTGTATTGAATTGCCTATTTCACAGCAAAATAATGAATTTTTTCGGTCACAGCCTCAAAATATTAAAAATATATTCCCTTTAAATGCTGTGCACAATTAAATGGTGCCAGTAAATAACGAATGTATTCCATGTCATAACGGATCTCACGAGGATATGCCTACCGGAGTGAGTAACACGATAAAAAAAAGCACGATTTTGCGAAACACTTTGTGGAAAGGGAGGACTTCAGGCAATGTTTATCGAACGAAAATAGGAGAACCCGTGAGTCACTTGAAAAATTTTCTGGAGATAAGTAGAATCGATAGTCTCAACGTCCAAGCGTGGTAAAAGTCAAAATAAAGTTTCCGATTTGACACCCACTGAGCCCACGCGGAGAGCTGAGCGTGAGGGAGGGACATTCGTCCGTAATTTTCTGTAATATGACAATATTACACAAGTTATGTTATATGACAGTTATATTAAGTTATGTTATATGACAATCAGTTATTAATATTAGTGATTTTTTCCAATTACCGAAGGGATTACCACAATAAACTACCTGTTCCTGGCGCAGAACATTGGCCAGCTCCATCTGCATGATGACTTGAGAGTCACCACCGTGTTTTATGGACCTCTACCAATTAGTTTGAGGGCGAAAAAGAGGAATGGGGTCGTTCACTACTTTTTTTTACTGCCTTATCCGATAAGATTTTAAAAGACAGAAATACCCGTATATTTTCGTTCTTCAATTTGTCGTCTTGTTTAGACGTCGAAGCGCTCAATCCTTTCGCGGAAATGGTTGGGTCCATATTCATTTCATCACAAGTCGCTTCCACCCCATCTCCACTGTGCATAAGGTCTTTTTTGCCCTGCCGAGACAGGGGCGTTACCCGAGCCTTTCCCGACTCTCGCATGACGCAGGAAATTTCAACGGAATGAGCGGCAACTTTTGGGTACATTCATTTTCGTTTTACGAGTTATCGGATGACCGTAAAGGAATTTTTTTTCTTAAAATCACTGTTTACATATATCTACTGAATGCAAAAGGGTAGGTGACAACGGAATGCTGTGCTATCTTTTTATTTTCATGGTTGTTATTATTCATAACTTTTCTGTCGCCGTATTAAATATCGGATAGTTGGGAAAACCCATTTCTTTTTCTTTATCCAATAGTCTAAACCTGCAGCTTAAACGCGGGAATTTAATATTTCCCTTCGAGCATTAGAGTTATAATTAATCTTATTCGTCATATTGTCCTGTTGTCTACAATTCTTGAGGGACTTAGGTCCTGTTATTTTTCAGCACGTTCTACAACCAAGATTTGTCGTCATATGGCCTGCATATGGCATATGCATATGGCAAGTGGCCTGCAACCACTTTAAAAAAAATTTTACTTTAGAGGAAAGTTAATTCCTTATTCTCTTCTTTCTTCCCCTCTTGGCTAATATTCACCATTAGTCAACAATGGCTTTCATCAGGTCCGTCATGATGTCACTACTTTTCGGTGTGTCCCATTCTAAATTTTCTGCCCTCTGCGTTTTTCATTCCTCATACTCCTCTCCTTCTCCACTAAAAACAACAGTTCTTAGTCAATTTTCCTCTTCGGTGAACTAATTTTTTTCACCTCCTACAAACAAAACTTCGAAAGTCTATATGATACGACCGGCGTTAATTATCCTGACATTTTAAGTTGTTTACTCATTTTGCTAAAGAACACCGAGTACGGAATCAGATGTCCACGGAAGCAGGTGAAATGCGGGTCCCGTAACAAATATCTTTCGTGGGGACCCTATGTAAACCACCTAACCAAAAATGTATGGAAAAAGTATCAAGGCCCAATGTGAAATGTACTGATTTATGGATGGAGATTTACTTTGATGGGTAAAGTGGAAGTAATTACGTTTTACTTTAGTATTCAATTAGTGCACCTGAAAAGAATCTTGATTTTACGCCAAAGATGCGTCAAAAATGGACGCCATTTCACTTGGTGCCCATCGAGCATGGATTTATGTACGTAGAGGTATACGAGGGGCTCATTCTCCGAGATGCGCATTCATGGAGTATCTCAACATTAGCGGGATTTATCCTCAAATGAGTTTACGCTATCATTTATCATTCCCCCAACTTTTAATATGCTGGGGATCTCGCAAAATCGTAAGCAAGTGTCAAGGTGCGTTACAGCGTGAGCCTCTCATCGTGCAACATAAGGAATTGAATTCGTATAAGTAATGGCAGACCACAAAACGTCTGCTGCTTCAACTTGGTATAGCTGTGATCGTGGTTTAAGCCTTGGGAGGCACGAAAATAAAAGTATCATCTTTTTCTTTCATACTCTCTGGGTAGTTTAATCCTCCGATTTATTGTAGGTTCAGAGTGGCAGGCACCCTCCGTGCCAGGGGAAATCTGGATTTCCCCATAACTTGACAAAAATCTTAACCCCCTTTAACTTCATCCCTTCGTGACTGGAGTGGTTCCCATTCTATTTTCGTAAATAACCCGGTAACGCTTACCTTCCTCTCGTCAAATAATTTTGACGAGCGTATCGCGTCCTCTTTGAAGTTCGCATATTTAATCTCTCAATTAACACTCTCCCCGATGGCTCCCAGATACCCTGCCACGTACTTAATCTTCCCCTTCCCATCGCCACTTGTCCCCCAACTCTCTCTCTCTGCCACCCCATCCCTCCTCTTATCCTCCCCACTCCT
The DNA here is from genome assembly GCA_002093875.1 of Calopteryx splendens. NCBI lineage: Eukaryota > Metazoa > Arthropoda > Insecta > Odonata > Calopterygidae > Calopteryx > Calopteryx splendens. The sequence continues at coordinate 254,369 of LYUA01000310.1, forward strand.
CTTTCATATGCCCTCCCGCCCCGTCCCCTCCTTCTCACCCCCTTCCCCCATCTCACTCCATGAGGCTCAATCAAAAGTCTATTTGTATCAAAATTTGACAATTATCCATTGGAAATATGCGAGGTAAAAGGTGTCACCATCGTAGATATCTCGTAGATGTCATCATCGTTGATGCTGTACTTTATAATGTTGGGTTCCTGAACGGGCTCTAAGGAATATTACGTGATACTCATGGCAAATGACAGTTGTAGGTCGGGGGGTACGACATGGTTTTCCGCTCTCGCCGGTACTTTTCAATGTACACGTGGAGGAAATGGCAAGGGAGGCGTGGGGGAGAACTACAGCTAGGAGTAAAAGTAGGTGGGAAACTTATCAAATCAGTCATTTTTGCGGACGATCAAGCCTTAGTTAGCCAATCAGCC
>LYUA01000310.1:363711-375872 GCA_002093875.1 Calopteryx splendens
GAGATATAACATCTCAAACTCGCGTATCTCGACTTTTTGCATGGACAGTAAGTGTTTTCCTCCTAGAATACCCTGAATCATTTCCTCTTGTTGGTCATACACACTGTCTACCTGTTCCTCCCTATTTTTAATTCCTACTTGATGGCATGTAAACTTGAATTACAACAATAACGTGTAGATAATATAACGATATAATAATTGCATGGTGAGGATGGTTTTTAATGTATATGTTGTCTTTTATTTTCATTCTTACTAAAAGCATTTTTATTGTTAAAAAAATATTTTTATTCCGCATGCATCACGTGAAATACTAGGGCATAATTATTGAATTATTAGCGGCAGATACTCTACTAAGTGATGTTTTTCTGTGACTATTCACTAATATTTCTTTAGCATCAAAAAGTTACTCAGTGATTTATTTTATTGGGTGTATTGCATGATGGAAATTATTATTATTTGATGGAGTTTATTATGGAAATTAATGTTTAAATTAAACAGTAAGGGCTGTGTTAAGAGATTTCTTAGAGCTAATGTTATGATATTTGAGACAGCCTCTCTTTCAGTGATTTGAATGTAAGACTTTTATGAATTCTTACTGTTTTCTATTTCGTTCTTTCTGTGTTTCTTCAAAACAAATTTTGGTTTGAACTCTTTTCGGATTAAGATAATAGGGGGCTTCAAGTTGTTTCGGGTGTGGTTAAAATTTTTGCTAAGTATAACTATTTTCATGGTGTTTGATGGGATAACACCAGTATTGCCCAAAACTTAAGTGTATACCATTCTTTGGAGTGCTTTTTTCTTGAATTTCTGCTAATAAACTGCTGTTAAATAGCGTTAATCCCAATTTTGGAGATTTTAATTTAATACCTCTTATGATTCTTCTTATGCTAGCCTAAGGAAATTTGGAAATACAACCACAACTAGACTAACACAGAGGTAAGCCTTGCTTTGCCTGAATTTGTTGCTACAACTTAATATTAAAATTCACTCATGATCCTGACGATGCTCTTGCTTAAATCCAGTCTTTTCACCTTTTCTTTCTATTTCTTAACATTTGTTTCTCTTTAACTCAATGCTTCAGCTATCCTAGCAGTGTGAGGAGAAGACCCGAGCCTACTCTGTAAGTATTATTTCAAATTGTGGGCAGCATTAGAAGTAAATTTTTTTGAAGAAAATGTTAGGAACTAAGAATCACCACCATCTCTTTGAAATAAACACATTTATCTGTCACTGAATTATAGTGTTTTATTTTATTTTTGAAATTTGTGATTCACATATCTCTTAGGGTATTGGTGTTTTTGCAATATCAGCTTCTGTACATTGAAGTATGTAGGAGTATATTAGTTCTGTGTGCATTACATGTAACATGCAATTTTTGTATGAATGGCAGTGTTCCACACACCTTTGCCTGAGTGGTTTAAGTATAAATAGGATTATTTTTATTGAGGCAGTCATTGGTTGCAAGTTTTATAGTGAATGTGGATTTTTAAAAGAAATAAAAAATCATTCTGTGCTTAATAGAGTTATTGGCACAGAACTTGTTTTTGAAATTGGTATATTGACCAATTTCAGTAAAAGTCATTGTGCATGCCATAGCAAATATTTCTTGCCCATATACACCTTGTAAGCATAATGTATTTTTATCATTGCTATGAGATGTTTTGTTGTTTGAGTAGAAGTATTATTGTTGTCAATGCTATGGTAAAATTTTACGGTTTCCATATGCTTTCTCATTAAAAACATGGTGTTGTCTGTGCAATAATTATGATTCAATACTTCTATTTATATTTCCCTAAAGAGTATACTGCATATTACAGTACTCAAATGTGCCTTCAGTACTTAATCGTTGTGATTAAGTGACTTAGTCTATTTTTATAGCTATCCAGTGTTCTGTACTAGCCTTGGACTAGTGGAAGATGGGTTTAATTCTTCATTGTCATTATTATTCCTATAAATCTTGTTTGTTTTATGAGATGAATTTATGATAACTAAGAGTGAATGAGATTAAGGTATGATGCTTGCTAATTCTAATTGGAGACTTAACTATTTCATTATCATCACCGGTATACGTTGGTTGAAGGTTCCTGGCAAGTTCGCAGGAACCCGTTTTTGGCATGGGCGATTCTATTATGAAGGATTGCATAGGCAGCGGGGTGTGGGAGATAGCAAAAAATCACCATTCTCTGTTGGGATCTTTAGGGTTAGAAGTCCCTTTCTTTCCCCTCTAATCATCCTCAAAAGGATTTCCTTCCCCTCCAAATGCCCTCCCCCAAAGACACTAGCTGGTGCCTGGGGCTTTCAACCAAGCTATAGACTGCCAATTAGATTTGGGCTGGCCCCTGAAAATTATCTGTTTTCTATCTCCTTGAATAAGCTTAACTCCTGGCCCTCTATAAAAAGTGGAATTAATGTAAAATTTCCGTTTAAGTTCTTGTTAATGAGGAAAATTATGACAGATGTTGTATCAGGGCAATAAAAAGCTGTATCACTAACATAGTAGGAGCTAGAACAGCAGAAGGTGTACTCAAGATGCCTTCCCCATTCCACACCTCGTGCTCATGAGAAAAATGTAATGTCACTTAGGTGAAATTAATTCCTCTATCATTTAGGCAAGTGTACCTATGATTTTATGGTATTTAGACAAATCAGGCTTGTACACAGTCTCTTCCTCAATTGATTAAATTTAGGTGAAGTTTATGGAAACAGAATAAATGAAATTACCTATTGATGCACACACTAGTTCACAACAATGTGTGGGTATCAATTTTTCAAACCTTGTCTGAAGGCCCCACTTCTCATTTGAAATCCTGTTAGGGAGTGTGTGAATGGAAACTGAAAATGTTTGTGAAAAGTATCATAATAGGTGTCAAAAATGTTGTGAATAGAAGGAAATGGAAATGAACTCTGCTCTTAGGTAAAATCAACTCAACATATATAACTAAAAGATATCATTTTTGACAGAAAACAATTTCCTCTCCTGAAGTTTTGGTTTTTTTATGCTCATATGTTTATGGTTTTATCATTTAATTTGCTTTAGTTTGTACAAACCTGAATTCTGAATTATAATTATAATTGTACTATATTTTACTTGTGAATTTGTCATACTTAGGTAAGAATTTTCAAAGGTTTTCATGCAATATATCTATTCATTTTTTATATAAGATGTAATGTGTGTTGCTTTTAATTTTAGATAGTAATGCAAAGGATAAAACTACATGAATGAAATCATGTCAATCAGATATATTAATGATAATGAACACATATCATCATTGTTAAATGCTGTACAGGTAGTCCCAACTTAATGGATGCATAAAATTCCCTCAAAAGTTACATAAATAGTCTGACAGTGATGGGAAAGGTACTGAAAAAATGTAGTCTGGCTCAATTATTTTTCAATTTACTCACCAGAATATTGAAACTCCTCAATTCGTTGCACAGTTTTTTAATTAATTTTAATTATCTTTTATACTAATCAGGGAGTGTAGAAAGGTTGAATTTTAACTATGCCCCAAACAAAATTTGACATTGTTTTACTAAAAATTTAAATTATCTAATAGATATGCTTAAAATGCTTATGACACATGAGGGTTTTTTGTCCTGAACTACCAAAAATTCTAGCCTCAAAAGGGATAGAGATAATTATGTAATTCCATAAATATTAACCCAAATTTTATCCAATCCCGTTATTGCTAATCTCTTCGTTGCATAATGATACAAGACTCAAGACAAGAATTGTGCTTTCTTTGGGGTAAATTATGGAAGGCAAACTTATTTCTTTTTGACAAATCCAGAGTAAGCAAAATGCCTAGTGCTTATTTATCCAATCAATTTTTAAGCAAATATTCATGAAATTAAATATTTTTACATTGAAATATTTACCATGTATTTATGTTGTTCACTATTGAGTCCAGGTACTCCATTACCCATACAGAAGCACACTAAAAGCTTTGAATTATTTAGCTTTAATTATTAATCAGTTGTTGAAAATCTTGAAACATACCATTTATTTTACAATGAAGTTTCTATATATAGTACATACGTTAATATGGCTTAATTATTTCAGGAACCTTTCTTATTGTGTGACTGTTTTACCTTCCATACTTCAATTTTATGAATTCTTTTCAAGGCAATATTATGAGCCTTGCAAAGATTGAACATATGGGTATAGAAATGGGAATGAGAATGGTATTACTATTAGTATGGAAATTTTAAATTCTATTAATTGTAAGATATGTACAAATTCACCCCCTCATGTTATCCCAAACAGTGAGTGCTGACATGGAAGCCAACAATTTTACTATCATTTAATATGATGAAACCTTTTGACCTAATATTTATGTTCAATGTATGCATGTGAATGAGCATATACTTTGACAAGGCCATCTACTTGATACCAGGTTTGGGAAAGTTAACCAAAAAAATAACTTATTAAAGTTAAAGCTAGTTGGGAAGAAAAATTAATGCAATTAAATTAAATTTTTTAACTAATTAAAGTGAAGTTAACTAAAATTGTCTCAGTTAAAAGTCAGCAGTTAGTTTCAAGTTCTACGTACTTAAGCTAATTATAAAGTTGGAATGCGATTTCAAATATCTTCCATTATTATTCTAAAAGAAGAATTTTAACTTCTATATTGGCATCCTCTGATAGTGAAACAATTTTTAATAATTAATGATCATTCATTTTTTAAATCAATGCATCCTAAGTCTGTATTTACCTACACTGGAAGAAACACTGATTGAGCTGGCACTGACGACTCTTTATTGGCCTAATACTGAAAGTATTTACAGGAAGAGGCAAGTGAGTCTAAGTTACAGGTGTGGGGATAGCGAGATGATTCATCGCTGGTCTTCTGTGGCTGGTCCCTCCCATTTTGTTCTTTACGCTCAGTGGGTGAAGATAGGCTGTGAGGAGGGGAATGGGAAAAAGCCTTCATAGTTCTGAGAGAGCATTTTTAGGTATTTCCAGATGCATAGGGATAAGCCTTCGCCTATCTCTCTGAGCCATGAAGTGTGTTAACATGGACGCACAAACAGTTTTTATTAATTATTTTGATCAAAATTAAGGTATAACTGGAATTTAAATTTTGTTTAAAAGTTAAAATTATTTTACTCATTGTGTTAAAAGTAATTTTTTAAAAAACCAGTTAATTAACAATTAGATACATTTTTAAATTAATTTATTTAATTCCCAGGCCTGTTTGATACAAATGAAAAAAAATAGAAATTTCCTCAAACTATTAAAAATTATTTAATGGTAAAAACATCAATTTTTAAAGCTTTGAATTTACTTTGAAAATTGGATTTTAAAATTATTGTAGGATAATTTTTCTCTCTTGGGTAGCAGAATATAAATGCACACACTAAAAAGCTGCTCCACGAGGGCACTAGATGGGATATAGTGCCCTCGTGGGGCACTAGATCCCATCCCATCCCATGTATTGGCTCTATAAATTCTCTTTTTAGGATTGGAAATTGGAGATGTAGATCTAATGTCGTTAAAGTACAAATCAAATACTGATTACTTCATCTGAAGCTGTTGAAGCTTCACTCCTTATGATGGCATTAAAAAAATAGCCTCATCATTACTAGTGCCATATGATTAATTTTTTCCAAAGGAGCCTCATCATTTGCCCCAATATCTTCTTTAAAGGTGTGCTAAGCCTATTCCTTTTCCTGCCACTCTACTCACGTGAACTTTAAGGAACGTATCAGCTCTTGACACTACGGTCAATTTCTTTTCGCTTAGCACATTGATAAATTTTGACTCAACATTGTCAAACCAATGTACACAAGTCCAATAATGCACAAAGGAACTTTCAGAGGCTCTCCTATTCAGTTCTCATAATCTCTTTATGGCTGGTGGAAGAAAGTCAACAAACGTATTCATTCTGCTTGTAAAATGTTGAGTGTAACTGCTAGTGGCTTCATAACCTGGAACAAAAGGGAAAGCAATTGGAACTCACACTCTTCAGGGCAAATGCATATAGTATATTCCATGAAAATGGTCAGTTTATTATTATTATGTATGTCATGCTGTCATGAGATATTTAGAGTCACATTAACCTCATCTATAAAGGATCAAAATTCTCACCAGATGTTAGCCTCTTGGAAAATATCATTTCCCTATAGAAGGAATGATAATTCTCCAAAATAGTTCGCTGCTTGTCACACATATTGCCCATGGTGTGCTCAAAGTCAGGCCACCTTGCCCTCTTTGCGAATAAATTCCTTCACTTTTGCATCTATTGTACAACAATTATTTATATTATGTATATTTTATTTCAGTTTTCTTGTGAACCACACAAGTCCTTTCCAATAATAAAAAAAATCTCACCTTTTAGAGGGTTTCTGTGAATCTGGAAATCATGAAATTTTTGGAATTTTGAAAATTCATGAATGGAAGATCTTACCCATAAATTAAGTCACACTCTGTGAATTAGTTAAAAAAAACTACATAGGACAAAAGCATTACTCAATTTAATGTTTATGGCTACCATTAAGGGTAAAAAATATAATTTCTCTGACCCATGGTAAACTTTTCCATGAACTTCTTATTGCACTCAGATTCATGAAACCAGCTTGATGAGAAAACTGAAGAAACTGAATTGGTGCCACATGCATGGGAAAAAAACACAAATCCGTGACTGACCGCTCAATGTTAAATTCAGTTCTGTTGATCCTATTGTTCCATTCCTATTGATTCTATTCTGGGTGACACTTCTTGGCACCCTCAGCTTCACCTAAGCCATGTAATTTTTCGGGTACCAGGTCATTCTGGGAAACCACAGGCAGCACAATTAAAGGAACTGGGCTCCCTGATTTGTGAATTTTGCATGCTGTATAGGACTTAGTATTGGATGAGGTCTACCCTCACCGATCAAACCAACCTACAGGTTAATTACTGTGTTACTATGTCACTTTTAACATTGAGGTGAACTCTTACCACTACTTATCAAAACAATCATCTTGTTGATATTTTTAATTCAGGGAATGTGAAACCTCAACTTATTTTCTAGTTAAATACTCATAATATTGTCAATAACAATCCCTCTTTGTTAGGGTCTTTTTGGAAAAGACTGATGCTACTAATGCTCTCTTTCTGTCATAGCACTGTGAGTTAAAATGTAATAATGCTCTGTTTGGAAGTAGATATGATATGCATTTTAATTTGTTCATCAAAATATGCTTAAAAAAGTTAATTATAAGAATTTTTATTGGTTGGTTTGATAGGTAAGGGTTATAGTCCAACTTTTATTAAGCTTGAAACTCACAATTTCATGCCATTGAGCTTAGTATTATAAGAGCTCTACTCTCACCTATCAAAACCAACCTTTGGTTGTGGTTTTGATCCTGTTGTAAACAGTTAATACCAAAAAAGCTTTACTGGGAATGTTGTATATGTTTTTTTAAGCTATAAATTCCAAAACTAACTGGTGAGAGGTATGTAATCAATCCTGTGGATGCTCAGCAGAAAAAAAGTAACACCAATTTGTGCAGCTGATTACATATTATATAACACAAATATTGTTGTCCCCATAATTTATGACCTGGGTTCAGTAAATAAGTACCGTTGATTTATCAAAAGCTTCACGCATTGTATTTTTGTATGACTTTATATTTACGTGGAAGAGCATACTTTAAACTATTTTTTGGCATAATTTCTATCATTGTTGATGTACTTGTCTTCTATCTATCTTGATTGTTTGCAATGTTTTTAAGTCAATGGAAGATCCTGCCGACTGTAGAATACGGTATTTAATCCAATTTGTGAATACAAGAAAGCTCAAACCTACTGTAATTCATTGGCAGATTGTTGAGATTTATCCGATTTATCCTGACAGTACAATGAGTGATAAAATGAGACAGTTAAACAAAGGCTAATCGAATGTGCATTATGAACCAAGGATTGGGCGCCCTTCTTCTGACAATGAAGATTAGGTCAGGAAAGTTGATGATAAAATAAAAAATTCTTTAGAATCAGTGTTTTATGATTTCCTTACTATGCGAAGAATTTCCTGAAATTTCAAGAAGGCTCGTTATCATTCAAGAGGAGAAGTTTGACATCATTGGCTGTGCCATTCTTTGAAGAGGGAATAAACAAACTGGTCTCCAGATATCACAAGTGCCTCAACAATGGTGGAAATTATGTCGAAAAGTAGTTTAAGGTGTGCTCTTTCGTGGAAAAATAAATTCAAACAAAAGTTTCATCTGTGGAGTTAAAAAAATCAAAAAGTTTAAAATAATCTCGCTCACAAAACGTGCTTATTTTTCGAGCGAGCCTCATACTATTATTATTTTATTTCATTATTATTATTGGTACCAGTGAGGCTTTAAGCAGCCCATGACCAAAACTTTGTTCCATGTAATCAAGCATTTGCTCATGTTGTCTTATTTCTTAATATAAAATGTCCCTTTAAATTCACTGTTCATCATCCTCCTCACTTGTTTATTTCCTTGCCCTAGTATCACTTGTCTCTATTTCTGTTTCTCCTTTTACTCGGGTGTTGAGTGAAACAGTGCCCAAACTATTTTTTGGACAAAAATGTTGGTGAATTAACTTATACCTATATACCAGACACCTTGATGTAGAATTTATTGTGGAGGTGTAAACTTCATAAAATTTTGTGGGTTGTCCATATTTCACTTGGTTAAATTCAATATTCTGTTGAAATTATTCCTTTTCTCTACCTGGAATTATTAAGTACACCAACACATTAATATATGCACTAACATTAGCCAGTAAACAAATGTAATAAAAATAACAAACAATGTATGAACTAATATGTAGCAAATTTAGGGTATTGATTATTATGATTACCTTAAGAATCAAGTAGTAACATATCAAGAAGAAGTGGTGACATACCTTCACTATTTTTATGCTTATAAAATGGTGGTGTGACTTGAATAATATTATTAACAAAGTGTTGTTTGAATTTTTAGTATGTTTATTTGGAAACTTTTAATTTGAACTCGAATAGGTGACCAGGAAAATGAGGGAATTGGTGTAATTTCTTTTTAAGGAATATTCTTAAATAAGTATTGTTTTAGTGAGCTGCTTTGTTTTATAGTGTAAACTGAATTATCTTGAAATAGATGGTGGTTTTATTTTTTAAGTATTAGTTCCTAGCATAATTATAACAATTTTTGGTGATATGTACAGGCATTCATCTGAAAATGTTGGGATCCCCAAGGAACTGGGGTCAATTCATGTTCATTTCTTCTGTACCATTTATTCTCTTCATTTTTAAATGGAGTGTGTATCTGTATTTGTCTTGAATGTATTTAACAGGGAATTAAATAATTTAGAGTAGATATCCAGTCATTAAGTTGAATAATTTTCCCCATTATTTTATACAAAATTGGTTGATTATGTTTACTTCTCCATTTAGATGACTCACAAGTAAGATGGATGTATACATTCTGATTTGAAATGATGATTAGTTCCTATGCAAGAAATTATCTTGTCTTTAAAATTCCAGCTTTCCAAAGACAAATACAAATGCTTCAAATTGTGATAATTTTTTCATTCACCTGAATCCCACATAGAATTGTGTTATTTGTGTATTTTAGCCTTATAATTTACATTTTGTGCTGCAGCCCAATGCAACATTGCATTCTTATCCCCAATGAATAATTTCATTATGTATGTTAACTGTGATCATAAGTAAAATTATGACTTAAATATATAATTATTTCCCCTAATTATTTATATTTAATTTTGTTAAATTGTAATGATATTTTTATGCACTGGATTATTTTATAAAGTGAAACTTGATTACTGTTTTGTGTAATAATTTGAAAAATAATATAATCATCAAAAATATTGTTTTCTCTCTTAGAGTCACTTATTTTTATTCCTCATTTAACTTAAACTTTCATTGATTTTTCATTTTGTACAAGACCTGAATTTTTGTGTTTGCTGTATAATGATGCTAAAAAATCTTAACCTGCTTACTTTAATTTTAACCTTTTATATTTAGATAATTAAATTGGTCCATGAAAATTTATTAAAATTTGAATTCACATTAAAAAATTATAATGTCCCCTGAAATTTTAGTATTCTTTGTGGAAGAAAGAATACTGAACATAATCAGTTATATATTTTTTAGAGTGGCTGAAGTGAAAGGGGTTAAAGATTATTAACTTGCTCACTCTAGCAATCATCCCCTAACCACAAATTTTAATGTTGATAAATAAAATATAATTATGTTATATGTTGTGAGTGGTAGATTGTTAAACTTTGCTACTTTATTTCCCCTTTTGTGTTAAGTCCAAGACGGAAAGTGCCCCAAGTTCAGACCCCAAGGAAGCCGGACAACCTAAGGTAGGATTTAATTCCATGGATTTGCTATAACTGTGCTTCCATGCTGTCATTATCAGCCCATAATATGGTTAGAACTTATGTGCCATATCTACCTACATTAGCTTGAGAAAATAGGCTTTTGAGCGTTTGAAAAGTGTATAGCTTAGCTTAAACTTTTTTGATATACATATATGGATCAGGCATTTATCAAATGTGACTGTTCCCTTGTTGAAGTTGTATACCTACATGTAAAGATGACTGTGACCTTTGATTTTGCTTTGTATTTTTGTGTACAAAACAGGAATATTCCTCCTAGGAGAAACAGGTATGGGTTTCACTTACTAAATGTGCTATGTATTTCTTCAGGATATCAGCTTTTCTATTGATGGGTTTATGGATAAATTTATTCTTTTGGGCAGTAATAAGGATTAATGGCTTATGAGTTTGAAGTAGCATGTTCTTTAATGCAACATGTATCTAATGCTTTGCATGTGGGGACATAATTTTCTGTTGTGCGCATCCTGTAACTGACAATATTTTTATATTCCTGATACGCCTAGTATTAATTAGTAATGTTGTTCTTCTTGTCAGTCCTGCTGTTTTGATAATTTATTTCATGTGGAATTTCAGTTTAAGAGGCATATATGTAACACCATGTCTGATATTGTCCTGAATAGCAGGTTTTATACAGTGTTTTAATTTCCATTTTCTTCAATATAATATCCCTATTGATTGTATTATAATAGTTTTAAAGTTTGCACCAATAGAATAGCCAGTTCAAAATGTTTTTGGCTTTGTGTTTGTAATGCCTCATTTTTCCAATTAATTATAACATGTTTGCCTCTCTCTATGATCAGGTTACCAGTGATGGCTGGCAGTGCAAGGGCAATTTCTGAACAAACAACCCCTGAGAGTGGAGTAACCTCTGATTCTGTGTCTCCTGCTGTTTCACAACATCAAGAGTCATATAAGCGGGCTTCTTTTGTTGAGGTATGAGAATGTGGGCTATGTTACTTTGTAGCTATGATTTCCAAAGCAGGCCCTTCAAGTGTATATGCTGCTGCTTCAATTTTAAATTAAAATTTTGAGTTGGCTGTTTTGAGATTTGGTACTAAACTGTTTTGTCATGTGAAGCAACAAAAAAATTAAAAAGATCATTGCAGTATCGGTGATGTATATTCTCATTAATTAACTTATAACTTACTCAATTTAAGAAATACAGACCATTTTGGTGATCCATGTTTGCCCTTTGGAATGGCATGAATTGGAATGGCTTTCAATCAGTTTATGTGGAGTGGTTAATGGGATACCAAAATATTGAATCAGAAAAAGAGGAGACACTCGACAAATATGACTGCATTTATAAAGCTGACACTTTCTAAATTGACTGGTAAGAGATCCACTCTGATCACATTGCAATGATATATTGAATTAGTATGTATTGGGTCTCCTTTTGAGACTGTCTTTTCTAGGGAGTCTTAGTAGTTCTATGTTTTCGGGAGTATACATTTTGGGTGAAAATTCAATTCTCAGTTCAAAATGTTCATCACTCATTCCCTTGAAATTAAATGGCAAGCTTTTTTTTGTATTTCAGTATCTGATTCCTCCTCATTGATGTGCACAAATATTTTCATGGGTGAGAAATCTTTTTGCAATGCTCACCCAAAAGAGGAACTTTGTTGCCCCCTCCCTTGATGTCTTTTCAGGGGGAGCAACAGTCGTCTAAGGAAGGCCCTGCATCTTCTGCAATGAAGGCTGCCTTGCAGGGTTTGGAACAAGTAAAAGAAAAATTACTGCTCCTCCTTTCTTTGGCGGTCTTTGCAAATTAACACTCCCCTTCTCTGGATTCTGCTCTCCC